>VYZW01016343.1:5464-162476 GCA_013401315.1 Balaeniceps rex | reverse complement strand
AGGGCATGGAGCTGTTGGAGCGGGTCCAGAGGAGGCCACAGAAATGCTCCGAGGGCTGGAGCCCCTCTGCTACGAGGCCAGGCTGAGAGAGTTGGGGCTGTTCAGCCTGGAGAAGAGAAGGCCCCGGGGAGACCTTAGTGCGGCCTTGCAGTGCTTCAAGGGGGCCTCTAGGAAAGATGGGGACAGGCTTTTTAGCAAGGCCTGTGGTGACAGGACAAGGGGTGATGGGTTTAAACTAAAGGAGGGCAGATTTAGGTTGGATATAAGGAAGAAATGTTTGACACTGAGGGTGGTGAAGCACTGGAAGGGGTTGCCCAGAGAGGTGGTGGAGGCCCCATCCCTGGAAACATTCCAGGTGAGGTTGGACGGGGCTGTGAGCAACCTGATGTGGTTAAAGATGTCCCTGCTGACTGCAGGGGGTTTGGGCTGGATGGGCTCTAAAGGTCCCTTCCAACCCAAAGCATTCCATGATTCTATGATTCTATGAAACGGTGGCTCTTTGCGCTCTTGCGCTGGTGGGTGTTTGGCCACTCATCCTAATCGTTGTCTGGTGGTGCAGGAGCAGCGAGATCCAGATGAAGGTTTATGATCACAACATTACTTAGGAGAACTTGGTTGCATCAGCGTTTTTGTTCCTGGAGAGGTACTTCGACGCCCTGTGTTTGTGGCTTTTCTTAATGGAAAGCAATGAACTGAAATGTTCCTGTCAGACGTACGCTGCCTTGCTGCATACGGCTGTAAAACCAAACGTAAAGAGGAGAGGTCCCTGATGTGGCTTGGGTTTGGTGACCTTGGCCGTGTCCTTGCACTGCGGAAGTTAGAGAGGTTGTTCTTCACGTGTATCACAAAAACCCCCTTGTTTCATAACAAATTCCGCCCTCATTCGATAACTGCTTCCTTCAGAATTTATAAGTCTCATTGTTTTTGTGCCAGTAAGCCAAATGCATGGGACAGGACAGATCCATCGCTGATGTGAATCAGCCTTGCACCACTGACATCACCTGGGAAACACTGATTTACTGCATCCAGCCTGGTGGCTTTATAGGAGCGCGGGGAGAAAAGCGCGCACACGAAAAAATAAAATTAAAGGTGAGCGCAGCAGTTTTAACGAGAAACTGCTGCTGAACTGTTCCTGCTGAACAACCTCCAGACTTTATTGCCAAGGCAGGTAAATAAAACACAGCCTTATGCCGTAAAGAGCCCGATCCCCATCAACTGTCTGTTGTAAGCAGCTCTGGGTCCACAGGAGGGTGTTTACATCTAAATGACTGTTCGCTGGAGATTGAAGATTTTGCAACCGCAAGATTTTGGTGAACCTTTGCAAGCTTTTTCTCTGCGTTCGTTTTGAGCAGAATCCCAGCAGCAGGACTGCAGATGAACTGGAGCGCAGTCAGTTCAGGGCCGTGGGTGCCAGTGCTGCCTAACGGAGGGACCCAGAATCGCTTCCCACCACCAGAAGCTCTTATTTTGAATCCCTGTTAACCCCCTTGGTTTATTAAGGAGCTGTCACCGGCGCATGCTCTCGTGAAGACTTCTCCACCAGCTCCCGATCCTGCGGTTTCTCTGCAGCTGCACGTGGGAGCAGGCAGCGAGCAGAAAGCACGCGGACACGCAGCGATGCCGTAACCCGTGTGCAAAGTGCTGGCAGAGCTGGAGGCAGGAGCTATGGTGTGAAACTGATGTGAGAGGAGCCAGGGAGAGCGTGGAGGTTTTGCACGGCCGGAGATGGATAGGGCCAGAGCAGGAGAGGCTGGAGGGAGACTCGGCCGTGCCGGGCTGGTTTGGTTGACTCGCTGTTTTTCTGCCTCAGTTCCCGGTGTCACGCTGGGACAGGTCCTGAAGTCACACGTGCAGAGTGGCCCTGCAGAGCTTGAGGATGAGGACGGTGCTGCCAAGCTCTCCTCTTTCAGAGCCTGCCCAGAGAGTTTCGGGATTAAATCAGGTGCATTTGCTCCCTTCATCCACAGCGTCTGCTCACTCCCTCGGGGTGTCCGACACGGATCCCTCTTAGCTCAGGCACAACCCGTCAGGCAGCGGGAGGACGTGCTCATTGCTGCCCATTACCATGTTGTCTGCCTCTGGGCTTCTCACCCTGCTTGCGCAGCGCTCAGGTTTAGGCTGGCAGAGCGATGCTGGGCAGGATGCATGGACTCGGTGGGCGACAGCCCAGCCCCATGCAGGCTCCAGGGCTGAGCGGGGAGTGGGTTTCAGGCTGCTGCTTTCAGCCGCACAGCCAACCACCCCCTTCTCATGCTTGGCTTGTGATTCATGAGCACCTCCCTGCTCTCCTCCTCCCCGCTGCTCTGTTAACACCACCAAACTATTTCCATGCATATTTGATTGATGTCAAATGCAGGCTCAGGATCTTTCTATTCCTGCTCCTCACCATTTCCAGCAAAAGAAGAAAGATAGATCCTGTCTGTCTGAGTTATCACCCTGATGCCTGAAGGCTTATTAACATGGGGAGGGGGATGTTGCTGTCATCTGCGAGTCTCTACGTTGCCATCGGAGATGCTCCTGCATCACCCTCCTCCAGCGAATGCAGGCTACGGCGACTCCCGCAGCCACACAGCAGCTTGAGCCTGGCCCTGGGGTTGCGTGGATGGTTGAGCCATGAGCTCAGGGCCCCACGTCGCAATCGTGCTCCTGCCCAGTGTAAGAGCAGCCTCGTGGGGCACAGCAGAGGTCCCTCTCAGCACATAGCACATGGTCAGTGGCCAAAAGCAAGTGCTAGGGAAAGGGCAGAAGCACACAAAGGTGTGTTCCTCGCCTCCAGCTATTTGTGGCTTAGGGAGTTTGTGAGACAGAGGTGGTTTCTCTGTGTATTAACTCTCTGAATTTCCCTTCCGCATAGTTATCTGGTCCCCCTTATACTCCCAGAGATGTGGCTGGATCTCCTTGCCACCAGCTCTTGGGGACACCAAGTATCTTCCTGACCTCCCCCACCTCGACAGACTGCACAAGCTATGACACAGCTTTTATTAGATAAGACTGGGCTTAACCTCTATGCAAGCCTTGGTTTTGGCCCCAGGGGCACCAGCGGTCCTATTTGGGAAAACTCTGGTTTTCCATCAGAGGCAACGAGCCAAACCCTGGCCCCTCCTAGCCGCTGTCTGCGCCCATCCCTGGGCAGCAGCTGAGCAGGATCCATTTGCTAAAGCAGACAGCAACAGGCTCCTGTCAATGAGCCTGTAAGGCAATAAAATCAGGCAGGAGCTGGGCTAGGCAGGGATTTAGCCAGGATTAGCTGTGTTAACAAAATACTTAATTCAGACTCACATCAAATTTCCTCTGGCTGCGATCGCCAGGAGGCAGCCAGCACGGAGTGGGAGCACGGCTGCCTGAACCCAACTAGCGCTGGCTCTGGTTTTTCGACCCGGCTGGCAGTTTTGAGAGGCATTTGAGCAAAGACAGCTCTCCTTTCAACGCTGCTTCCCCCTGCTAATGCTGTTTTGGGTAAAGGAGAGTCAAGCCCACAGATTAAGCCTTAAACAGGGTGGACTCACTGTTCCCCCTGCAGAGGACCAGGGGACTGGAAAGCCCCAGGGGGACAGATAAGAAGGTGACTGCCAGGGTTGGCAGGTGATCCAACCTCAAACCAGCAAATTTTTACTGAATAGGGAAAGGCAGGAGGTTTTCAGAAGCATTCAGTTGATTTTGGAGCTGAGCGCTGGGAACTGGAGCCCTTCTCAGAGGCAAATCCCACTGCTTTGAAATCAGTTCCCACTGAAATTCCCAGAATATTGGGAAATAAGCCAAGGCAGCTGTTTGGAGTCAAACACCTGCACATGTGACTCTTTCAACATAGCTTGTGCGTAGGAAGGTATTTTGGAGCAATTGTTTAAAAACAGCCCCTGCAATCTCCGCCTGCATCCCTTCAGGTGCTGGGCTCCGATGCCTCATCCCACGGACCAGGGGATGGCTCTGTGCCATCGCAGAAGGGTTCAATACCCCAAGTGTTGTCCTGGGGGCAAAGGCATCCCTGTCTCCTTCCCACCACGGCTTCTGTATGGATTTTTAAATGATTTTTTTTCTGAAGTTACACCTGTCCCAAGTATGGGCGCAGAAGAGCAGCAACCCCATTCGGTAGCACGATTGGAGCACTGTCGTCAAGCAACACCTTCCTCTACCCACGGAAAAATAGTGATTAAAGTGGGACAGTACTGGACACCTTAACCTCAGAAGCATCACAGGTCTTACAGAGCACCAGCATGGATGTGTACCCACATACTGGGAACGACTGGGTATTTACTGCTGCGGGATTTCTTGATAGACCTTTGGGAGCTTCTCGTATTTCTGATTACACTTGTGGAATCGATTCCAGTTTAATCCAATTTGTTAGCAGCTGGTGGTCTCTTTGTAGCCCCAGTGAAAAATAGATAATAGGGCAGAAATTAGGCAGGAGCAGTTATTGTAATTAACACCTAAAGTATACCCAGTGAAGCATGCTCATAATGGAGAGGTAGATAAAGGTAAATGAAATCTCTGCAACCCGCTGCTGCTGCTCACCTGCTGAAAGAGGCAGTGGATGCAACACATTTTTGGGGGTTGTAGCAGATGAAGGTTTTTTTCTGGGTTTATAACTGTGAACACAGAACCAAAGGGCAAAAAAATTCCCATGGAAGAGTGTAAGTCAGAAAAAAGTTCACGCTTGGGTCTAAATCATTTGCATCCCAAGCAGGAAAGGGGGAGCAGCCTCGGGAAGAGCGTTCCTCCGGCCACACTGCGATGGCCAGTGCTCCTGCTCCTTCTTTCTGCACTAACGTCTGCCTGAACAGTCCGGTTTAGGATGTTCTAAAGATAAACTTCATCTGTAAGAAATGGAGAATGGGGAATTAAAAATGGCAGGGGTAATAAGTCAATAAATTCAGTAATTACTAGAGGAAGCTGAAGCTAGCAGTAAAATGTCCTCAGGATCATGCTATGATTGCTGAGTCTGGTTTTCAGCTCCAGCTCCTGTTTATCACCCGTCGAAGAGGCGTTCTAATGCTCGGGCACACTCGCCCATATCTCTGTGCAGGCCAAGAAATTCACCCATACAACATAAATTCCCAAATGGATTTGCGCAGGTTTTGGTTTGAAGCTCCCTGCAGTTCGTTCTATTGAACCTGCTGTCAAATACCCTGCAGCATCTTTGCATGGCTGGCATTCTCCTTCCTGAAGGAAGGGGAGAAGCCAACAAACCCCAGCCTGACAATAAACACTGTGTTGTCCCTGTGCAAACAACAGGATGACTGGCTGCAGCAGCAATTTTTCTCAGCTGTGGGCAAAGTTGTCGCGGATTCCTCTGCCGAACGCCTCACTGGCAGAGCAACAAGGTAATTCCTCTCTCCCTGCTCGCAGCCCTGCATCCCAGAGCATCCCCAGCACCCTGGGGACGCAGTGGGGGTAAGGATGGCTCTGCTGTGCCTGCATATTTCACACAGCAGTGTTCAGCAGCCACCTGGTTTGGCAGGGAGGTGCAAGCTCCCACTCGGGGCTTTGAACACAGCCCCCACGGCAGGGCTCTTCCCACAGCTTGGAGATTTGGTGCAGCAGCTTCAGCCTGGAAGTACCAAGAAACCCACCTGCCAAAGCCCTGCTTTTCTTGCGGGTGGAGACGCTCTGACATAACCTCGACACCTTTACTGGTGCCAACTGTGCCATGTGGCTGGGGCAGCAAGGACCCCATCCCACTTGGGACCACGCTGGGCTTCCTTGGAGGCATCATCCTCAGAAGGCCACCAGCAGGAGCAAACCAGAAGTTGCCTGAACTGATGCTGCTGTGCGATGCGGGGGCTCTTACGCTGCGTTAGGCTGGACGCGGGTGCAAGCATCTGCACGCCCCCCTCCCCAGCAGTTGGCATGCTGAATTAATGTGATGCCTAATTTCGCAGGTGTGCAAGCACGACTCCCCCAGGAGCTTGCTGCAGAGCAGGAGTGAGTTCATGGAGATCGTCTTTGCATGTTAATGAAATGAGAAAACCTGATTATTCCACACAGAGTTAATGGGTTACCCGGGGAGGCGGCAGGAGCTGGATAAAATCACGGCTCGTTGCAATCCAAGGGGGAATTTCCATCTGATGCCACCTCCAGCTCTCCACAAGTCTCCTTTTTGGCTCCTTTTCGGCTCCTTTTCCTAAGCAGCTCCTGTCATCTGCAACCGCCTCTCAGCTTTGCTGCCGCCCCTTCTAAGTTTAGATCCCATCCCCAGGCCTCTCTCTGCTCAGCTGTTTACTCCGTTAATCAGCCAGGCGTTTCAGAGCACCGCGCTGGGAGGGAAGATGCTCCACGCAGAGTGCATCTGGCTCAGACAGCAAGAAATACGCCGGGCGGTCACCTCAACCGGTTAATGCTCGTCCTGTCTGCGAGATGAAATTACAGCGCGGGGACTCCAGGACCGGGGAGTCCGCTTTACCTCTGCTCTCCTCTCCCCAAAACACAGCGAGCGGAGCTGTCTGAGCTCACCGAGACATGTCGATCTATCCAGTGCTTTAAAAAACAGGCAGGTCCCCGTCTCCTTTGGCAGGAGCCCAGCTGCTTGTGTTGAGCTGCTGGGGGTCAGCAGCCTGCCCAACCTCTCGTTTTTCATTTTGAGCTAGCCACTAGTTTTGTGGCTCTCAGAGCCAGCCGGTCCCCAGGCGTGGGGTCCCAGCAGGCATCGGAGGCTCTGCCCCGGGGATAAAAGGGTCATGGCGCTGTTGCTTTTCTATGGATCCATCTCCCTGGAGCTGTCACGGCCGGGAGAGCCTGGCAGCACAGACACTTTGACCCAGGTTGTGCAGCTTGCACCAGGAAGGTGTTTTCTCCTACTTATTCCTGTCCGGGATCCTCAAGCAGTTGCCTGTGAAGGTACACATCATAGAATCATTGAATTATTTGGTTGGAAAAGACCTTTAAGATCATCGAGTCCAACCGTACCTGTCCACCACTAAACCATGTCCCTAAGCGCCTCGTCTGCCCGGCTTTTAAATCCCTCCAGGGATGGGGACTCCACCACTGCCCTGGGCAGCCTGGTCCAGTGCTTGACAACCCTCTCCGTGAAGAAGTTTTTCCTAATATCCGATCTAAACCTCCCCTGGCACAACTTGAGGCCATTGCCTCTTGTCCTATCACTTGTCACTTGGGAGAAGAGACCGACCCCCACCTCGCTGCACCCTCCTCTCAGGCAGTTGTAGAGGGCGATGAGGTCTCCCCTCAGCCTCCTCTTCTCCAGGCTGAACAACCCCAGCTCCCTCAGCCGCTCCTCACAGCACTTGTGCTCCAGACCCTTCCCCAGCTTCGTTGTTCTGGCTGCTGCTATTTCAACGGGAGCTTTGACTTCAGATGACCTTCAAGGACCAGCCAGGAGCTGCAGGACCCTTCCCACCGCACACCAGGAGCTGCTGCAGAGCAGCGCGGGTCCCAGCGGAGCAGAGCTGCTCCACCAACTCAGGAAACCCTCTCTGCAATAAGAGGTGGAGATGTGTGGCATGGAAATGCCCCAGAGGAGCCCACGGGGTGCCTTGGGTCTGCCCCCAGCCTTTGCTTCATGGATGGGAGGCTTTGCCAGCAATTTCCCTTGAGGTGAAAGGAGCAGAAGGGAGTTTTCCAGGTGAATTAAACAGAACTAATTTGGTAAGAATTGCACTGGGAGGTGAAAGAAATTTAATAGAAAAAAAAAGGGAATGGGGTCACAGGCACACAACCTTTCCAGCATTCAATATTTGCTGAAGAAACCCCTTTTACAGAGGGTGACAGAGTGGAGAGAAGGCCCTTGTTCTCCGGTTTCATCAAGGACCTGTGCAAGCGAAGCTCACCTTGCCTCTCCTTTTTGTTTTTGAGTAAAGGAGGAGAAACCTCTCCAGCACTGAGACACCGACGTTCAGTCATTAGTTTTCAATTTGAAGGCAATCAAGCTTCCCAGCCCTGCCGTGGCCCATTGCTCCGTGCTGTGCCGTGTGTGCCAAGGCCGGTGCCAGCAGTGCCACTCGTGTGGTTTCCAGCTATTGCTTTCTTTTCACAGAAGGAGGATTGGAGGGATGGGGAGGATTGGGGGATGGCGGTGCTTAAATCAGATAATTCTCCAAAGGGAAACCAGCAACTCCACAGGTTAAATCCACTCTTGGGCAGTGAATGAGGTGAAGAAAGCGAGAAAGAGGATCCAGATGTGGCAGGGAGGGTCCGGGACTTCAAAGCATCCTCAGGAGCCACGGGCGAAAGGCAGGTCCGGCTCAGCCGCAGGGAGAAGGCACTCAAGTCTCTGGATTTCTCTTTTCCTATTTCATTTTTTTGGATTATTTTTCGTTGCTGCTGTGGAGAGAAGCCAAGTTAGAAAGCTGCCTCTGCCAGCGCATTGCTGCTACCCAAAACCGATGCCTCGTGCCAATATGTCCCATCTTGGGATCCCTGCTTGGGCTTAGGGGAGGTGAAACCGGCTCAGAGCTCCGAATGAACCCAGAAGTGACTGTGCAGGAGGAGCTGGGTGGGGAGGGATGTGCCAGGGCATCCTCAGCTCTCGCCCTGCCATAGCCGTGAGCGTGGTGGAAGACGCGACCTGTAGACAGTGGTGATGAATGCACAACCCCCTCCCAGACTACATGTGTTCCAGGACTGGTTAAAAATAAATCTTAACTGAAAACCTACAAAACTAAGAAGAGTTTTGAGGTTTTAAAATGTTCCTTGGAAGGACTTTCCTGATTTCGTTTCCAGGCCAAAACATCTTAGGTTTTCAGCAACTGAAAGCTGAAAGCTTTGCCAATAAAATAATGCTTGGGGTTTTGATCTTCCAGTGGGAAAGAAAAACAGGAAAGAAATAGGTACTTTATTAAAGAAGAAAACAGTAATCAATCCCCAAATGCTTCTCAAGAAGAAAATATTTTTGACTGAGAGCATTTGATGAGCCCTGGCTAATTTTTTCCCTTTACTGGAGGAAAGAGATGATGGAGAAAAGAGAGAGACAACATCAACCTGGCCAGGGCATCAAAGGCTATGTATTCATTTATATCGTACATGAATATTATTGAACTGCTGAAAAAACCCCTCTCCTTTGGGTAAAGTAAGCGGTGCAGATGCTTTTTAAAGTGCATCTCTTTGGAAACAGGAATGGCTATTGACTGGAGCGGGGAGAGCGCGCGGAGCAGTGGGTATTAGGGACAGATACAGAGAACATCAGCCTAACTCCGAAGTCCACATGAATAAAAGCTCCTACATAAATACAGATGACAGGTATTGATTTTCCTTTGCAAGCTGCATGCTTTCCCCTGGCCCCCTTCTTTAGAAAGAGGGCGGCAGCGCGGCAGAGCCGCAAAGGTTTAACCAGGTGGGAAAATAAATAATGTTCCTCCGAGAGGAAAAGGCAGCCGGTCTGCCCTGGTCTGTACCCGCTGGAAAATGTCTGTTTGAGGCTGGAAATATGAATTCAGACAAAAGTATTTTGGATTATGAGCAGCGCTGGCACACACCAGGGTGTGTAGGGCTTCTGGTGGAATTTGTCAGACTCCCCTAAAATCCAGAATGACTCTTTCTCCTTCAAGCTCAAAATTTTTTGCTCTGATATTTCAAATTTACATGATGTGGATCCCTCCCAGGATACAGATTTGGGTGGAAATTTGCTTCCAAAGCCTTTTTTTAGTTCTTCTTTTTTTTTTTTTTGGACAGCTGCTCTCATCCACTGAGGAATTCCTAACCCCAAAACAAAGTCAGTGCTGGGGAAAGGGGGAAAGAAACACTTTACTTGACCTCCAGCCCTCTTCTAAATCCCAGGTATGTTCTTGACTTGCGCAAGTGTGCAGCTCCAGAGCGTGGCTTGGGTGGCCAAGTTTGCCCGATCAACGCGGGGCGGCACTGGGCTATCCTCTTGCAGCAAAACTGGGGAACGCAGCACCTTCCCTGCTCATTTTAAGGAGCCCACGACACTGTTCATGCACTGAGCATCGCATTGAAAAAAAAAGACGCTGACTCTCTGCACCATCCATGCCTTGAAAGCCCTGCCTTCACCCCTTCCCGCAGTGCTCTGACTGCCTCCAGTGCCAGCGCCGTCCTGTGCTGCCTGCGAGGGACTGACGAGACGACAAACACTGCCGCAGCCACCCGCTGTCCCATTGACATTCCTCTCACGCCATGCAATCGCCCTCCCCGAACGTGGTGAGAGCCCAGCCAGGGTTTTCTCTGCAATTGCTTTGCAGCACGGGAGCGCTTGCAGCAAGCGGCACCGGCACGCTCTGCTTGCGGGGGTGCAGAGCTGCCTGCTCAGGCTCAGCTGCGGGAAGATGGCAAAGAACAATTTATGTTTGATGGAGAAACCTGTTTGTAACAGCGTGGGTGATATACTCATGGTTTGCTAGAGTACATCCCAACCTGAATTATGCCGCGTGTCCTGGGAAGAGCCTTGTTCAGTCTCTTCCTCGATGCATCTTTGCCTTGGCCCAACAGCTCCAGCAGATTTTAGCCCATCTGCTAAACAAGCTCTCCTGTCTGAAAATGTTACCTCTAAATCCAGTTTTTTCCTCCTTCCCAAACACATTTTACTTTCTCGAACACTTTGGTTCCTGCACAGCACCACAGGGGCAAGGTAAGGGTATTTGGAGGACTGCACTTCTTTGGCGGGCTGATCACGGTGTCTAAATAAGCGACGAACATCCCCAGAGCGACCTGCCCTTCGTTAGCGTAGTGTTACGGGTGGGTAAACATGCTTAAAGTCATCCAAAACCCCGAGAGGGTGACTCAATCGCTTGCGGCTGGATTTTGAAGCCAGGCATCCTGACACCCAGCTGCTTCCCGCTCCCCCTCCGCTGCCCTTGCTGTGCCACTGCAAAGAGCCGCTCCTGCTGGTGGTTTATCACACCATCAAGCCAAGAGGCACTAATTACCCTCCAGCAAGGGGGAGAAGGGCACAGAGCCCGCGGGGAAGGAGCCTGCATGACCGTCCTGCTTGCTACCTGCTTAGCACCGGGCTGCGATGCTCCCCGGGAAGAGGAGCCGTGGTTGGGGACGTGCGAAGTTTCCGGCTCAGTTTTCACGTGCAGGAGGCAGGGAGCTGGAGGAACCTGAGGGATGGGGATTAGCGAGTGCCTGCGAAGCACGGGGAGCATGGGGCCCGACATTAGGGATGGGAACGGGGTGCAAAACCCGGCCTTGCAACACCTGAGCAGCCCCTGAGCAGGGTCAGTGCCTTCCCCAGCTCCTGCTTGCTCCTTCCAGGCAGGAATAACCCATTTCCTACCCTCTTGCTGGGCATACTGGGTGTCCCCAGGGTAGACCCACTGCCTCTGGTCATACCCAGGGTGCTGGTGGCCCGGGACAAAGACAAGACCCTGATACCTGTGAAATCAACCCCGATGGACACTGGCAGCACCCTTCATCATGGGTGCTCTGGATACATGGTCAAAGACCTCTGCCTATAATTGCTCTCCGCCTAAATACACGTCCCAGCCAACTCAACAGGCTTAATTTGCCCCAGGAGGAATCAGATGAGGCATGAGGGAGCTATGTGGGGGGCTTAGGAGCAGATGTGTCCCAAGAGCCACGCTGTGATTCACCACCGCTTGCCCGGGGCTGCGGCTCAGGTACCCGGAGAACCCTGGGGCTGCCGGCGGGATGCTCCCGGGAACGACCGTGCTTCGCTGAGATGGACAGCTCTGCACGGAGCGCGGTGTCGCTGTTGGGTAATTAGCTCCCATTTACATCCATTAGGTGTGCAATTAGTCTCCTATTAATGCAATTAGCGCTGTGGCATTAGTTTAAGTACGTAATTGGCACAGAAGGCAGCTGCAGCTCAGCTGCTGAGCACCGAGTGGCACCTATTTTGGGGGTTATCGGGGCACGGTGAGAAGGGACGGCTGATGGTCACCTCTCCAAGCGCAGAACAGGCTGGTTTTTGTGTGAATCCCTGGTTGTGCACCCACATGTGCTCCCTGCTTTCTTCAGACGCGATGCAAAGCCATTTTCCACCCTCTGTCCTTGCTTCAAACCCCCAGAGCTGTTTAGGGGAGCTGATGCGAGGTGTCCCAGCTGCTTCCCAGAGCTGCGGGACTGGGGGAGCTGGGCTCTCTCCTTTTAGGGGGTCAGAGGACCAGATCTGGCCTTGGCTGGGTGCAGGTCCTCTCCCAAAGCCTTTTGTTCCCCGGGGCCGTGCGGATGTCAGAGGTGACCGTCCATCTGGTCGCTGCGCCGGGCGGGTGAGGGTGGACAGGGGGAGGAATCGCACGTCTGCCACCCCCAGCCATCCCCTGGCCCTCAGCCCGCCTTGGCAGGCAATCAGCCCGTGTCGAGGCTTGGCTTTTGGTGAGCCACTCTGACAAAACACCCTGTTTGCCTGCCGCACCGCAGCACCGACGGCGCATGCCGTTGGCCTTTCGGGATGTCAGGGAAGGAGGAGGGCTGTGCGGGATGGGGACGGGCTGTGGAGGGTCCATTTCCATCCCACCACACCGGAGGTGTCACCTTCCCGACCACCAGCGTGAAATCCCCAGCCCTTTTCTGGAGAAACCAAGAAGCCGTCTGCCTTCCCTGGCCGGTGCTTCTGTGGTTAACAGCTGAGCAGATGAAGCTGTGGCAAAGCGAAGGTCCCCGCCGAGCCCTCGCTCCAGCGAGGATGTTTGGCTCTGGGAAAGCTTCTGACAATCTTGATTAACAGCCTCTTCATCTGCTCGCGCTGGTGATAAGCCGTGGGAGATCTGGGCCATTTCAGCTGTATGATCAAGAGGGTTTGAAAGAAGCAATTTTCTCCTCTTGCAACCCGGTTAATTCTCATTTAATTGCTACCCATTTTGCATAGATTTTCCTCGATTGCCATGGCGTTGGCTCCACTCTTCCTCCTCTCCAGTGGTGCTTGACTCACGCCTTGTTTTGCCAGGCTTGGATTTGTGATGCTTCGTGTTGTGTCAGGGCCTTCCAATCTCTGCACGCCATTTAGGTGTAACATGCCTGACACGCAGCTTTTATAGGAGAAAATCTCTGGGGACCAGGCTGGGCTTCGTTCCTTGCTATCACACAGTGTACTGGGGCACTGCTTTCAGAAAAAGAAATAGAAAAGCATGGGGATTACACAAGGATGGGAAATTTTAGGGGCAGGAAACACACCTTCTTTAAAAAAAAAAAACAAACAACCAAGCAGAATTTAGTGTTTAAGCAAAAAAACTTTCCCCCGGGGGGTCAAAAGAGATGGATGAAGCATTCATATGCTGATCTGAATGAAAATATGTGGGTTTGGCCCATCTTCAGGGGGGGTTTGTGTGCAAGGGCTAACACCCAGGAGCGAAGGGGTTAAGTGCCTCCCTGCCGCTGGAACACAGCAGCTAATAAGAGTTGGATAATGAGCTGGGGACAAGCACCCAGGTGGACTCAATCGTGTTGGGAGCACCTGATGCTGCGTGGAAGCAGCGGGGCTGCTCCGGGAGGTGGTGAGATGCACTTATGCACGTGTTGGTCTCAACTGGCCTGGGGAGATGGACCAGAAACACAGAAATGCTGGAATCTGCCTGGTGATCCTGGCCATCCCTGGAGATGCTGAGGGTGAACGGGAAAAAGCGCGTGGTGGCATCTCCCAGCTATCACGGCGAGGGACCGGCAGTCCCAGCAGCACCCGTGCGGCAGGGAGGGGAGGTAGCAGCGAATTCCAGGCTGCACCCACACGGGACACATCGAGGTGGTTTGGAGGCTGCCCCGAAATCGTGGTGCTGGGCTGCTCTTGGCCGGGCTGTGCCGTCCCCAGGGCATGCGGGTGACAAGCTGCAGCGGCTCAGCTCATCTCCCTGTCACCGTGTGCCAGCTTGCTGGGTTTCAGCTTGCAATTTTTGTTTATTGCTAGTAATGGGATGAGTTTCCCTTAGCACCGCCTGGCACAAAGGCAGCGGCCAGAAAGATCCCTGTGTGGAAACCTCTATGGAATGAGCTGTTCCCTGTGGAGCAAAAAAAAGAGTTGTTTTATCTGCTGAGTCAACCTGCGGTCTTTAAGGATTAAAATCTAGCTCCCAGTAGCCACCCAAATCATTTTCATCAGTATCATAAGCCTTTCTATTACCATGGCTTTGGGTTAGTGATGCAGCACTGGTCAAACATCAGTAAGGACGTCATCATTCTAGCCTATAATCCAAGGCTTTTCCTGAATATCTCATCTTATTTTCCTTTTGAACCAGCGGGCACAGTCACACTACTTTTTCCTGGCTTGTACTGAGATCCTACTTCTGTGTCTGCAGCGTTTACACATTTGCTTCTCAGGCTGTGGTTTTCCTTGGTTGTGTCCCTCCAGGTCTCCGGCTCCTGCTGTGCTGACGACCCCTCCGCAATAGGGAACGCGCTTAAGCCAGGGCTCCTGTGTTTGTCCCATATTTCAAATACACAGAGGCTTCTCCAGAGCCTCCAGCTCCTTGGGACTCTCCAGCCACCCTGCTGAAGGGCCTCATCCAGCCTCCAAGACCTCACCTGGCACCCCGAGAGCTGCAAGCACAGGACGGGAGACTCTCCTAGTTGCAACACGGCTGAATCATCTGCTCTCCCGAAGGCTGGTTTCATCCCAAGCAAAGCTGGAGCCCTTCTGGAAGCAGACAGACGCTAATAGTCTCTGGCAGTTGGAGATGATCCTTTGGGACCAAGCCACGAGCCCTGACACCTTGTGATGGGAGCTTAGCCACGCTCTGCAGGCAAACCCCAAAGACTTTGTGCCGGCTGAGCCGGGACGGCCGTGTCGCCGACACCGTGTGCTGGAAAGGGCAGGTGAGGACCAGTCGTTTGCCTCGATGCAAAAATGGGGAGGCAGCAAATGAAGCAGCCAGGGACCACGAGAGGAGATGGGCCTCTGGATCTCAAGCACTTGCCACCGGCACTGCTGGGGGACCCCACTGGGCATTGGTCCCCGTGGGCACAGCGCTGAGCGAGGGAAGTTGTGACCCTTCCTCTGCTGCACCCAAAATTCGGGTCTCCTGCTGTGAAAGCCAGGAAGGGCAGCTCAATACATCAGCAAGCTGGCTGGAAATGGGTGCTGCCGTCGGAGCAGAAAGCAGTCGTGTTTGAGGGACGGCTGGTTGGGTCGGGATGGGGTACATCCCACCGGGGCTGTTTCCCCCCGGGCAGAAGGAGGCTGTGGGCTGCTGAGGAGGGTCCCGAGCCCCCCATCATACTGATGTCTCCTGAAGCAGGTCGCAGACCTGGATGACTGGGGCTGGAGGATGCTCTGCAGCAGAGGTGTCTGGCAGGATGGCGCTCAGCAGGCGGAGCCCAGCATCTCCGTATGCAACACGGTGCAAATCCATGCCTCAGTTTCCACTTTTAGCAGAAGGCACGGCAGCAGGTTTGAGCAGCCTAAAAGCAGTAATTTCCCATGGGAACTTTTGCCCAGCACGGAGGAGGGCAGGGCAGGGGGCCCTCGCCATGGTGCTTGCGGGGGCTCTGCTGGTGCTGCGATGGGACCAGGCTGTTGGGGACTGCAAGGGACCAAGCTATTTCCAAACAAACCTGGAAAAGCTGGACAACCCTTGGCGCCCATCC
This sequence comes from Balaeniceps rex, assembly GCA_013401315.1. Lineage (NCBI taxonomy): Eukaryota > Metazoa > Chordata > Aves > Pelecaniformes > Balaenicipitidae > Balaeniceps > Balaeniceps rex. The sequence continues at coordinate 147,032 of VYZW01016343.1, read as the reverse complement.
CCATGGGAGCATGGCTGAGGGCTCCAGCCAGGAGGACGGACTCGGGTGTGGGTGACCACCACGGATAGATCCAGAGCCACGAGCATGAGTGACTCTTGGTCATGGGGCCGACCCATCGGTGCTCCTTGCAGATGCCCATCTCCAGCACGTTGTGTGATGCACACAGCTCTGCTGCCTTCGGCATGGCCCTGGGGCTCCTCCAGGAATGGCCAGAAAAGCCTTTTCTCCAGGGCTGAACAGACAGGTTCTCAGACGGGATCAGAGGGAGCCGTGCTTGCATCTCTGATCTTTAGATTTCCTCCAAACTGGAAAAATACAGCCCTTTGAAAATTTCATGAGGGTGACAGAGAGCTGCCTGTCTCTCGCCGCCACGCGCTTTTGAAAGCCATTTAACTCTGACTGCGGTGACAAATGTCAGCGGGAGGCTCATGCTGGGGGGAGAGCAGTGAGCGAAAGGGCACTGGAATTAAAGGATGAAATATTTATTTGGGGGTTTGGCAACGCTGGAAGTATGACACATCACAGGCGAGAGGCATCTTGGGGCGGATGGCACTGGAAGCCACAAATGAGCCCGTCGGGCTATAAACCGCCACGAGATGTCCTCTCCCTCCCCACCTCCCACCCCTTCCAGGATTGTTGCCAGCCTGGGAAGGTACAGAGAGGGTTAAACATCCAGGAACGGCCCAGAGCTCTGGACAACCAGACAGAAATGCGGTGTCTGAGCCAGGATGGAGGAAGGGGAATGATAGTCCCAGCTTGGCTTTAAATACAAGCTATAAACCTCCAGCTGATGGACACTGCATCATGCCCATGGTGGTGGAGCAGGAACTGGGAGGTCCTGGCTCTGGCAATGGGGTTGTTTGCCCAGGGCAGCCTGGCTGGAAGGTGGGATGAAAGCTCAGGTCCTTCACGGAGGGTCAGGATCGTGAGCTTTCCTCTCCCTCCCTCTGTTCAGGCGCTGGATGGCAGGTCTTCTCCTTTGCTGGCTCTCGGTGTGCTGGGGATGTAGCGGAGGGCAGTCAAGACCGCTGGGCTTTGACCCCAGGTGGTCGGGCTGAGGCTGGGGAGTGACTCCAGGGCTGGAGGCAACCTCCGTGGTAGGTTTCACGTGTTAATCAAATGAAGAAGCTAAATTAAATTCCATCTCTGTGTGCTGGAGAGGCTCCCAGGCCTCACTCCCAGCCTGGGATATCCCAGAGCACCGCGAGGTCCCATCCTCAGGGTCCTGCTTTGCCTCTCCCAGCCCCGAGGGGTGCCAGGATAACATCAAGGGTTAATGCAGGATTAAGTCAAGAGGCTACAAACTCGTCAAGAGCACAGGATTGGCAGGTCATTAATCTCAGAATTACTTGATAACTTTAAATACAATCATGTAATCAGCAGGAACCTGTAATTATTATTTATGTGCATGGTGCTTACCAAATTACAGCGCTCTCCAAGGCTCTGTGTGATGAACAAATTAATTCTGCAACGGAAGAGCTTGACCAGAAAGAGATGTTTGTGTCTGAATTTCACTCGTAAACATTGATGTATGAAATGAAATTTGAGTTTAATTGGCCCGCCCTCCTGCTGCGAAGCACATTACATTTTTATTCTGTCTTAGCTCAGCTGGCGAGAGGGAGCATCGCGGAAAACTTGGAGGAGTTTCTCTAGCCCTGATGGTACTCGCATGGGAGACCTGCATGGGGTGCTCCTCACCCCGCTTAGATGAGAAGGTGTTGATACCTTCACGGAGAGCCTGTATCCCACCTCCATGCTACGGGCATGCGGACTTGGGGTAGAGAGGAGACAAAAAAGCCACCGGCTGCCCCCGGTGCTTCTGTGGCCAGTGGGATGCTGAGCCCACGGCAGCGCGAGGATGCTCCCATGGAAAGTGGGGAAGGGCCATGCTGGGGTTGTCTTTTCCAAAAGATAAACATGCCCCCAAAATCCTCGTGAGAGGAATCGAAGTAATTTTAATCAAACAAGGCTGAGAACACACACACTTCTCCAGCTACGGAAAGCAAAGTCACGTCGTCAGAGCAGACCACCAAGAGGAGAAGGAAAAACCAGTGATGTGAACACAGATGCTTCTGTTTGGGTTTCTTTCTTTGGTTTTTCAATTTCCAGCTTCTTTTCCATCAAAAATGACCCTGCTTTAGAAAAATCCAAATTGAACATGGAGTGCATCGCTTTTTGGTAACATGTATATATGATGAACAAAAGCTCCCTGGGGCGTTTCCCCTTCTCCGTAGCCAGCAGAGCTTAATTAGCTCCTGGCAGAGAAATCAAACTGACCCACGGTGGGGACACACAAGTCTGCTCCTTGCAGGGCATCAGCAGAAAGCATCTGTAAAGCTGGGAGCTGCCAGTTTTCCCATTGCATAACTCTGGGGTTTTTTTTCTCCCCCATATACTGGATAAGGGGCAGTTTCTGGGGCTGTTGGTGATGGACGAGCTTGTACAAAGACCAAAACCTGCCCCATGTGCAGGGTATGGTCCTCACTGTGGTCACTCCATCATACTGGGAGGTGTCGCTGCTCCCGGTACGTTATGGGAGTATGGGGTATTTCTGGTTTTGGGGTATTTATGGGGTATTTCTGGTTTTGGCTGCACGGCAGACATGGAGGTAGGAAACCTCAATGGGAGGGAAATGGGAGGAATTTGCTTTAAACTATTGAACGTCTCAAATGTTTAAAGAAAACCAGGACGTTTTTGCCTGCGCCTCCCTTCAAAGAAAAAAAGAACGCTTTTATTCTATTCCTTTCTGGTGGTGCATCCTGAGGAAATCACAGAGCACTACAATTTCAAAGATGCTTAAATCCCCCCCGGGCAGGAAATACTTGTGCCTGTTCTTCATAGTGGGGAAACTGAGGCATGGAAGTGCAAAGGGACTCATACCAGACACTGTAGCGCTCCGGTGGCAAAATTCCCGGGATGCAGAGAGCAGACTCAGCCCATAACCCCTCCGGCATCCTCCCCCTGCCTGAGCATCCCCAGACCTCATATGGGGCAGGGAAAACGTGGCTCCGAGGAGGTCAGGGCAAACGCCTCCACCTTGCACGGACCTCTCTGCTCAGCTGCTTTCGGTGACCACACGAAACAGGGCGTCGGGAGTGGGTCAGGGACTTGGCAGCTGCACGGGAGACAGTCCGAGGTCCCCAGCGTGGAGAGGGAGGCTGCCACTCCTCCAAGGCACTTAACCCCAGCACGGGAATGATTTGGCCCCATCCCCTGCGTAAGAGCAAGGAGCAGCTTTGGCACCGAGCCCGCCTGCATGGGTAAAAGCAGGGCAGGGAGGAGGGGAAGCAAAGCCATGGTATGTCCCCACGGTAGCTGCCTTCGGGGAGCTCAGCCACCGCTTCACTGCAGTGCTCCCTCGCCTTTCCACCCCCTGAGCAGGGGCAGGGAGTCAGCCTGAGGGCCAGGGGCTTTGCAAAGACCTGCAGACCCATCTGGGCTGGGATGGGCCACAGGATTAACTAAACCTCATGCCTCCCTTCAGACCAAGCCCCCTCCGTGTGGCTGTTCAGAGCCCCTGGGACCCATCCCCGTCCCTTGCATGGTCCCCCCCCCCTCCCACCCCATCGCTCTGCTCCACATCCTTGGTGTCGAGATGAGAAATGACCTGGTCAGCCCAAGCAGCAGTTGCAGGATGTCCTGGGGACCTCGCAAGGGGCAGGGGAAGGGCTCGAATAACCCCAGTGGTACAAAAACACAGCCACATAAAGCAACGTCTGCAATCAGTCCAGGGCTCTCCATCCACCCCCTGGCAACCCAGAGGGCTTTGCCCCCACCCCCAGCAGCATCCCAGCACGCACTCACTGGAAGGCTGACCCAGCTTCCCAAGGGATTAACCCCATAAGCTGTCCCAGCAATGTCCTGGTGTCCTGTCACCTCAAAACAGTGACAAACTCGAGAGAGGCAGCGATGGGACACGGGGCATCGTGCCCAGGATGGAGGGAGGCTGCTGCAACCTCTCCGGGCTTCTCCGGCTCCTTCTGCCACCCCAGCAGATCACACCGCTGCCAGGGAGATGACAAAGTTGCGTCTCAGCTGTTCTATCCTGCAAGTCTGCCCCAGCGAGTGGGACAGGAGCTTCTGTAGGGTTTCCCATAGCTGCAGCGAGTTTGTGAGCCCTCTGCGAGACCGGTGGGTGCAGGCAGGACCCGGATCCTGTGCTGTGCCGTGTCAGGGGTCCCACGCAGCGGGGATGCTGGCTCCCCCATCCCGTACGGCAACTCGCTCGCAGCTCAGACAGCCGTGGACTGCTTGATGCTGTGGAAGCTGACGCGGGTCGGGGAGGTGGGGATGGACATGGCCCGAGCCACGCGGGTGCGGATGGAGTGCTTGTCCTGCCATCGGTGCCACCGCTTCCGTACAGCTGATCGGACCTGGGGGTGTGAGGCAGGGGAGGGGACATTTGGTCACCACGCAGCTGTCCGAAGTTGTTCAGAGGCACCAGCCATCCTCATCCTCAGTCTTTCAACCAAAAATGCTACTGAAACCCTGCTCAGCCCCCAGGGGCAGGGAGGGTCCCGGGAGCCCCTGTCACCTCCCAGGGCACCCAGCCTTGTTTGATGTGATGCTGGTAAAACACAGCCCTTGCAGAAGAGAGGTGAACCCGACCAATGGTGCCTCAGAGCACAAAATGGAAACAAGAGGGAGAAATAAATCTGAACAGGGGCTCTGCAGGAGAGCCAGCATCTGACACACTACGCTGGATGCTGCAAGGGAGCGGGAGAGGTGCAAGCGACAGTCGGGGAGGTTTTATGGCTTGTCTGGTTCATGCTAGTGGCATTTCTTCAACATTAATTCCACCCTACAACAGCCCAAGTGCTTTGTGTGGCAGGCAAATAGTGAAGAAATGGCTTTTCATCAACTGCAGCGTGGGATGGCCCTGGGAGACGGGCAGCGGACGCAGGTGGCTGAGACGGTGAGGTTGGGTGAGGTTGGGTGAAGACCGAAATCCCCAGCCAGCCCAGCTGGGCTCAAGAGATGAAGGACCATGAATCGCATGGTGTGATGTGCTCCTGGGTCACCAGCTGGCCCTGGTCCAGCCCCTTTTCCTCCTGCATCGATTCGATATGATTTGGGAACAAAACGAGCTTGCCTGGGACAAACTCCCCTGAGCCAGCAAAGGTGCAAGAGCATTTGGGAGGAGGCAGAGGGAAGAGCTGCCCAAATGATTGGCGCCAGGATCAGCCTCTACTCCCGCCTCCCTTGCTTTCTGCCGTCTGTTTTGTGTCCGAGCCCGGGAGGTGCCCTCGTCCATGTGCTGGGTACCCACGTGTGTATGGGGTCCACCCTGGGGAAGGATTTCCCAGGGATGGGGGGACCTTTCCTAGGGACGGGGGGACCCTTGGCTCTTCTGCTGCACCAAATCCCATGGGTGCACCCCCAGAGCATCTGTTCTCGGGGGTGGGTTTTCCTCCTCCAAAGGAGGAGGCTGACAGCAGCCATTCCCATCTGGGCACAACCTGTGGCTGCAGATGTGCCTGGAGCTGGAGGTGAAGCACCAACTCTGATCAGCAAACGCCTTCAACTGGGGAACTGGGTGCCAGCACCCTCCAAACCCTGTGCAGGGGCAGAGCCTCAGGCTGAGCTTGTGTCTGCTTGCAAGGAAGCGTGTAGACCCCCCCCAAACACCCCCCAGCGCTCACCTCGCTGTTCAGGAAGCAGTAGAAGACGGAGACGAAGAAGCCCTGGAAGGAGACAAGCAGCAGAGTGACTGTGGAGCTACAGCCAGCAGGCACCCCCGGGCTCAGGAGCTTTGGAGCAGCCCTGGGGTTTGGGGATGTCTGTTTTTGGGAGGGGGCAGAAGCGGAGCAAGGCATCAGCCAGGACAGGCTCCTCCACATCCCTTGGTGGGGGCACTGGGACGGAAGCCAGCGCTGAGGACCGTACCTGGAAGGACTCCAGAAAGGAGTTGAAGTAGATGAAGACAATCCTGGAGATCTCATCCTCTCCCGGGTTGACAAAGAACAGCATGTAGGTGATTCCCAACAAGGGCAGCAGCACCAGCGTGGCCTTGACTGCTTTCCTGGGGAGAAAACATGGACCCGAGCTGCTGCAGCGCAGCCCTGGGCACGAGGACTCTCCCCATCCCGCTCCCAGCATCAGCATGGCTGGGACTGGTCTGGCTGGGTCTGGGCAAACCAGTGACTGGGGGAGGATGGAGAAGAGTCGAGCTGTTTTCCAGTGCAACCCCCAAGTGCCTGGGCTGGTTTGAGCACTGGGCACCTTCTGTGGTTTCTCCATCCAACAAAGGGCGGTGGATAGTGGAGGCCTGACCTTGAGCTGGCGTGAAATGATTGCTTGGCTGATCTAAGGCTCGATTAAAAAGGAATTAAGGAGGGGAAAATAATTCACAGCCTTCAACATGGGTTTATGAAAAACCTATCTCAGCTAATTAATTTCATATCTTTCCTTGATGAGATTACAAGCGCGGTTTGTGAAAAGTAATAGTGCTGGTACGAGATCGGGGCTTGGCATCTCGTTCGTTTGGATCAGGGGAGAAGAACAATGCCAAGGCAACACTTTTTGCTTAAAAATCCTGTTAATGGACGGATTACAACATGAGCTGAAAAGAGGAAAAGTCACCCCTGGCAGGTCTGGGAGGGCAGGGATGGGGCCTGGGGCCTCTGCTGCGTTGCTGACCTGGAGGAGAGCCACCGCCACCGACACCAGCTGGCAGACGGCACGGAGGAGCTGGGAATAACTGAGGACATGAGCATCTTCACGCCGGCAAACCATGGCACAGCACGTGCACCGGCGTAGCTTCCCCAGGGGAGCAGCCATAGCAGCAGGGGATCCATCAACTTTTTACCAAAAGCCATCATCTAAGGTGAGCAGGAGCTCTCCAGGCCTGCGCAGTTTATAACCTACCAAACTCTCCAAGATTTCCTGTCCCACAAAATGTTTCTGGGAAATGAAAATGTTCTTCTGCCCAAAGGTGAAAAACCTTCCCTGCCAACATCAGGAAAATAGTGGAAAACCAGAAGTCTCTCAAAATTGCTGGCTGAGGCCAACCAGCCTATTTCAATAACCTTCATCTTTGCTCACCCCAAGCTGAATTGTCCATCCCAGCTCAATACTCTCTGATGAGGAAATTTCCCATGACAGCATCTGAATTTTTCCATTCTCAGCTGAAAATGTCACCCTCCACCCTAAACCTGCTTCTCTTGACCCAGCACACAGTGAGATTCCCTGATTCCTGCCCAGAAAACGATCCAGAGAGAAGCATTGATAAAGACCAAGGTGTCTTCTCCTGTTCCAGGTACTTCGGAGACCATGCACCTCCTAAGTTCTCTGCAAAATATTCTGCAGCAAGGAAGGGTTAAATCTGCCTGCCACGTGCTGCCGAGAGCATCGCCTTCTCCTCGCAGCTTCACGAGGAGGTGTTTGGGGTGGCATCGATTCATTACTCTTTCCTTGCCCTCTGCTTTGCTGCCAAGCAGTGATTTGATTCTCACCTCCGTGCCAGGATTTGCAGCTCCAAGGCTGGTGAGCTGATCAGGTCCCACCAGAACAGGCTTTTGCACAGAGACTCAGCTCCCAACGGCTCCCTTCCAAGGCAATCCAGCCATCCACGTTCTCCATCGCAAAGCTCTCGCTGGCCAGGATTTTTCAACAACCCCAGATGCAATGGCCGTGTGTCTCCAAAAAGCATTGGAGGTGTTCTTAGATGTCTCTCCATGCTCCCATCTCCTTGATACTTGGCCGATTGGGCTGTCCCTATCCCCCCTAATCACGCTAATGCAGTTTCTAGGTCTGCTTTCTGCAGGGTTGCTCATGCTCTTACCTGTACTGGATCGTCTCTGACGTGGTTGAAGCTCGGAGCTTCGTCATGAGGATTCGGACGATGTTGAAGAGAAAGATGAAGTTGATCTGGAAGGAAGAGGGCACCTGGTTAGTGTCTGCTCCCCCAGTGTTTCCTCCCATCTCCTCAGCAGAGGCAATGGGCTATGCCAGAGGGAATGGGAATGTTTCCTCTTGAACCTGATCTATTGCCTTCCATGCGCTGGAACAGGACATCTGATTTCTTGTTTTTAAAGCACTTTAGCAATAAGATTTAGGAGTTTACTCAAGGGAGAAGGGCAGCCGGGCACACCAGGAGATTGGCAACGAAGGGCAAGTGTTAGAGAAAGGGCTGAAGGTGAAAAAATTGGAGGGGGAGGAGGAATATAAGGTGGATGAAGGGATTTTGGGAGAGTGGCTGCCATCACAGCAAGGAGCCGCTTGGCCGCTCTCCTGGCTACCGGATGGCTAATGAGGGCGCGGGAAGGCAGCACTGGGAGCTGAGCACAACTGACAGAAATTGGAAGTGGCCTGGCTACCCGATGGCCTGGGAAATGAGAAGCAGGCTCAATTATTCAGCGCGGCCAGTTGGTGCCGGTGATCAGCACTCCCTCAGGTTTTCTCAGCGTTGGGCAAGGAGGGAGGAAAAGCTGTGGGACCTTGTGCACAGTTTTCCCCCCTACAAACACGGGTTGGAACCTGGTGCCGCTGCTTGTGACCTACTGCCCCTCTTTGTCCCTTCCCAAAAGGGCAAAGCCCCAGCAAATGATGGTCCATATGACCCCTGGTTCAAGCATCACTGCTCAGCCAAGGGCCAGGAGCGAAATGATGTGGATCAGGGAATGGGGTTGAGGTCCCCATGCCTGGCAAAGCACCCACCTGCACCCAAATAGTGCCAGGGCAGGGATGGAAGGACTTACTGATGCATGTGGGAGTCTGCCGATGGGAGCATCCCTATCGGAGTGAGGTCTCCAGGCTCCCTTTCTAGCCCATCCCAAGCCAGCAGGATCCGTGCACGCTATTTCTCATTGCGGATTAGGTGCCCAAATTTGCTTCAGGTGCAGTTTGGGTGCAGGGAGCTGGGCTTGCAGGGCGAGGGGCATTGCTGCTGTGGGCCAGCACAGCCAGCTGCAACGGGGCGATGCTGAAGGATGGGGTGAGACCCTGTTCTGGAACAGCCTTATCCCACGTGCAGAACCCTGTGTTTAGGAAGCAAAGTTGCTTTGCTCTTACCAGAAGCACCAGGATCATGGGGCCTTGGTAAATGTAGTCGGTATAAACTCCCGCTCGCTTCCCAAACCAGCACCTGCAAGGCAAGGACAAGCGGTGTCAGGGACATCTGGTGTCAGGGACAAACCTGCAGCGTGAGTGACCTGGGTTTACTCCTCTCCTTGCACAATCTCAGTATGTCACTGTTCACAGGGTGAAAGCACTGCAACTTAAACTGCTGTAGCCACTATGGAACAGCTTCCCCGGGAACTCGGAATAAGGAGGCGCCTGGGGGCTCGTGGGGTTGTTTGGGGGCCCTGTACGGATGGGGGAACCGGTTATCGTAGGATGAGTGGGGACAACCCTACATGCACACAGGTCCGGGTTGGCTCCGTCCCCAGCAAACCCTGCGGGAGCTCACACAGCTGTATCCGTACCCCGGCAGCACCTTGTTGGGTTTTGTCAAATCAGTGCTGTGTCTGCGTGCGTAGCAGGGGGCTGCCGAAGTCAGGAGGCAAAACCAGCACCGAAAAAACAAGACAAGCTGCCATTCATCTAAACAGGCTCCTTTTAACTCCCCAGTCTGTGTGATGAACTCTCAGGTGCCTGTTAAGTCCTCGATTAGCATGTGTCTGTGAAAACGGCTCAGGTGGTGGTAGCTTCTATCTCTGCTGGTAGATTAAATCCAAGCTTCATTTAGCAAACACATTGTAGGAGCTCAGGCTTAATCTCACCTTTTTCCCCTTAAAAAAAAAATCTCATTTGCCCTTTGAAGAGAAAAATGCAGCGGCAGGCGGCGGCAGGGAGGTCTCACGTGGCAGAAAGCCTCAAGGTGGGATGAAAGAAAGAATGGAAGAATATTCTCTTTTTTTCCTCCCACCCTTTCCATGTACCCTGCCTCGTGTCAGCCCTTCCAGGCAGGATCTGTGCCTGCCACAGCCCCTGGCACAACTGATCTCCGGGGAATTGGGATAGAAAGTACTTTCAGTACCTAAAGGGGGCCTCTAGGAAAGATGGGGACAGGCTTTTTAGCCAGGCCTGTGGTGACAGGACAAGGGGTGATGGTTTTAAACTAAAGGAGGGCAGATTTAGGCTGGATAGAAGGAAGAAATGTTTTACAGTGAGGGTGGTGAAGCACTGGAAGGGGTTGCCCAGAGAGGTGGTGGAGGCCCCATCCCTGGGAACATTCCAGGTCAGGTTGGACGGGGCTGTGAGCAACCTGATCTGGTTAAAGATGTCCCTGCTCCCTGCAGGGGGGTGGGCTGGATGGCCTCGAAAGGTCCCTTCCAACCCAAAGCATTCCATGATTCTATGAAAGGAGAATGGGGAATGAGAGCAATCAGGCTCACTTCTCGTTGTCGTAGTACAGCTTCCCGATGGCCCAGGCGACGATGATGGGAAAGGGGATACCTGCAGATGAACACAGAGACGAGTCTCAGGGCTGCAACGTTGCCACATAATTATTATTATTATTATTAACAGGGATTTTCTCACACAGGGTGAACCACTGGGTGAGATGAGACGGCCATGCACATCCCGTCCTCCTGCTCCTGGCAGCCTTTTTGCAGCTATTTGGGTGCAAAAAGAGCTGGAGCAGAGGTGGGCATCACCCGTCACTAAAACCCCGGGTCCCCGGTGGGTGACGGGGAAGTCCTGGTGCTTACACCAGCCAATGCAGATGAACATCCACTTGCGGAGCTTGTCCGTGGAGTAGGTGAGCACGATGGCCGTGTGCAGGTAGCAGCCCTCGCCGAACATCCAGAAAAAGTTGGTGACGTGGAAGTAATTGTAGGCGGCAGTGACCAGGCGGCACCAGACCTGCCGAGGGCGTTAGGAGAAGACATGGAGGGTGAAGAGCAGAGCTCTGTGTTACAGTGGTGAAACTGATGCACAGAGCGACACGGACCCCAGCAGAGCAATTGGACCCACGTTCCTCATAAGCCTGTGTTGTCCACCAACCACCAGGCAGCCCTGTTTGGGCCCTCAAGCTGCTTTTGTGGCCTCGTATCTACATCCTCAAGCTCCCCACACATCCCAGCAGCTCGGGGCCGGGCTCAGGCCAGCTGCCTGGCAGAGCTGCACCTACCACATTGCTCTCGTGCACCTCCGGGTTCATGGTGAGCTGCACCACGAACCACGTGGCATTGCGCAGGATGAAGGCTGTGATCAGGTTCCAGTGGATGATGTTCCTCAGGCACCGGATGCTCCTGGAGAAGAGGGGACAAGGGACCATCAGAGCGTGGTGGGTGTCTGGGGGCCAGGCACGTGTGAGCTGGGAGACAGGACTGTTTGTGGAGCTGAGCGTCTTTGTTGGGACCCCAAGGGTGAGCTGCTGGGGCCATGCCCTGGGTGAGGAGGGCAGGACCGAGGCTAGGAGGTGGAATGCACCAAGGAGGACCCTCTGCCTCCATAACCCAGTGCTTTAAAAAAGCAGCAGGAGGAAAATAACCCTGAGATAGGCATGATCCCTCCAGACTGGAGAGCAATGGCCATGGGGGAGGATATGGCAGAACACAGGGGGTGGGTACGTCCCCAGCCTGAGGGCCATGGGGTCACCTCCCTGGGCTCGTCCCCCCGACAGGAGCACAGCAGCGGGTCAGGTCACTCACCGCAGGCGCATGAAGAGGACGAAGGCCACGAGGAGGGCCCCCAGCGAGACGCAGTGCCCCAGGTAGTTGATGATGACGGCGATGTGGTAGTGCAGCTTGCTCTTCTTCTGGTGGGGGGAGACGGGGAGGGCGTCAGCAGCAGCCCCAGGTCCCACCACAAACCCCCCTCCTCCTCCACCACGTCACCTCTGAGAGCCGCACCGCAGATTTTGGGCCCTTTTTCAGAAAGTGACTGGAGCCTACCTGGTGCAGGACAGTGGAGATGGGGCTGGAAGGGGACGTGGCTGGTTGGATGGGGCTGGAAGGGGACACGGCTGGTCGGATGGGCTGGAAGGGGACACGGCTGGTCGGATGGGCTGGAAGGGGACACGGCTGGTCGGATGGGGCTAATGCAGACAGGATAGGCACCAACCTGGCCCTGCAAAGGGCTCAGGTGTTTCACATCCTACCCATGCCAGGGCCGCTCATGGTTGCTGCCCCTACATCACCCCTGCTCAGCACTGGGACATCCCCAAGCCATCGTCTGGGGAAACCCTGCTGTAATTCAGCGGAGCTGGCTGGCAACGTGCCATCCGATGTCTCAGTTCATTCCCCGTTGCCCTCAGGGCAGCTGAGAGGCTGGGATGAATTTGGGCAGAGGGAGCAGGGGATCTCAGGAAGGTGTGAGTGGTAATTAAATTAATTGATCGCTCCTCCTGTTAGGCACTCATCCAACCCGTGAATTAGCAATTAACTGAGTGAGAAAACCATTTCTGGCAAGAAATATCAGCATCTTAAATACCAGAGGTGGTATCAACTGCAAATGAACTGCCCGTATCTCTTCTCCTCTGCTCTGAAGTGTGGCTTGTCCTACTCAGGGGCTTGTAATTCTTGGTCCCCATTTTTTTATCCCTTTCCGCTTCCTAAATATCTCCTTTATTTCATTGCCAGCTGGGAGAGACGGGGTTTGCGCTGAGTGCTTGTGTCGGGAGGGAGCTGGAGGAGGGTGACGGGGCTGGAGGGCGTGCTGAGCTGCACCCAGCAGACCTCACACTGCAGATCCTCGTGGGTTTTTAGTAGGGACGGAAACACGTGTGGCTTTATTTTTGGCAGGGGATGAAAATGCAAATCAAGAAGGGGGTCCATATATGCTGCGTGCAACCGTGTATCTGGGATGCTGCTGCGCGCCCAACCCACAGCTCCCTTGGGCCGTTCCTGACCTGGATGCTGTTGTCCTTCAAAACCCCGTTGTCTGTCCCTCACCCTCCTGTCAAGAGCCCGGCTGAGTGGGCTACCAATGTCCTACCTCTTCGCTGAGGATCTCCTGGCACTGGGAATAGTTGACACGCGCTGCCCAGCTCCCGTTAGCGAGGCACTCCCTGTAGCCATTATCTGAAAGAGAGGGTGGACGTCGGAGGGTCAACGGTGCGTGGGGATGGGCACAAAGATGTGACCTGACCATCATCACTAACGCAAGAGTCACTGGCATCAAGCCAGCAGCATCTTTTGCTTTGAAGCCAGCTCAGATGCTACCTTTGGTTGCAACTGCAGGACCAAAATCCCCAGGACATTTCAGACCCCCTCAAGGGCTCTGGGTCTGCACCAGCTCTGCCCGTTGGCACTGGGGGACCCCAACCCCTACCACCACTGAGATGCAGCGGGAGCAGCGTGAGTCTGACTCTCCTTTTCCCCTCCTCTGCGCCGTTTGCTCCAGCGATCACGTGCCATCCTGCTGCAACGGCAGCGTGAAGTTTTCACTTCTCTCTCTGCGTTAGGAGCTTTTTTCACCTCCCAGCAAGGATGGCGAGCGGCAAGGCTAATTGGGAAGGAACGGCCACGACAGCCCCGGAGCAGTCTCTGATTAGCGTCAGCAGCAGGGTGATGCCAGCACTGGGGCTTCTGCTATTAACAGGAGAGACCGTGAGCCTCATCAGGGCGATGGGATGGGACAGGGATGGGAATGGCTCTTAGGCAGGCACAAGGATGGATTAATGCAAAGAGACTCCTGCAACGGCATGAGAGGCACCACAAAGCAGGAGCCGTATGCTGCAAAAATGTGTGGGACAGAAAAATTGATGTTTTCTGCGGGAAGCAAGACATTTCTTTCATCAAAAGCAGCACTTGAGTGGTCAGAAACTCAACCGTGTGCTAGCAATGGCTTTGGGCACTTTTCAAGCGCCTTCCTTTTGTCTCCTGCTTCCAGCACCTCATTGGCAGTGACAACGCAGTCACCCGTGCCGGGAGGGGATGAGCCGCAAGGTCCCCCAGTCCTTGCTCAGCTGGGGGCTGCAGACCTCTGTGTCACCTCCAACAGCAGGGCAGGCTCACTGCTCTTCCCCTGTCCCCAAGATGGGGACATCAGCCCTCTCCCCCTTCACAGGGGCACATCCAGGAGGACCTGCTTATAAAGCTGCTGCTGTGAAACCACCCTCCCTGAAATCTGGGATCTGAGGGCTTTTTTCTTTTCGGGTTGATGGATCCCATAGAGCCCCCCAACGAGCTCTGTCCCCAGCGATGTATTGTCACTCGTGCCCCCTCAGCCCATGGCTCTCTGAACTTCCCCCTCCCTCGTCCACCATGTCCCCACCAGTGCTGCTCCTCTTACTCGTGGTGTTGTACCGCACGCCATAGAAGTATTCGGGGCAGGGGCGAGCTACCAGCAGCCCCACGGCACTCCGGGGCCAACACGTGCCGATCAGGTCTACCGAGGCGTTGCACTGGGGACCTGTGGGGAAAAAGGGTAGAGGGTTAGTGGAGGTCTGTGGGCCACCGTGGGCCACCTCCAGGCTGTTGAAGGGTCAAGGTTTGCCTGGAGAGCTGGGGCTGCAGCCCTGGCTGAGCTGAGGGGTCGCCGCAAGCTCAGCCCCCAGAAGAGCCTCATGGCAGACACCAAATGGGGTCTGTGCCAAGACTCCCCAAGGGCTGGTTGATCCATCCTGGCCACGACTGTTGCCCTGGTCCTGTCTGAGCACCTGGGTTAAGCCCAGTTCTGGCACAAGCCTGGATTTCTGACCTAGCTTCCCAAGTCAGCTTGGGGTTCCCTGGCTCTGGTCTTCCAGCCCTGCCCCTTTCTTCAACCGTGACTTTGGCATCCAGCCCCGCAACAACCAGCAATAAGCCAGATTTTCTCTTTCCCAGTGGTGACTCCAGTCTGGTGCTGGTGGGACGCTCCTCAGAGCCCCTCCAACCCTCTCACACCTCCCGGCTGCAAGATCTCCTTCCTCGCCGTTCCCGTTGGTCTCTTCCAGCCTTTCCTGGGAAGAAAACTCCAAGTCTGCTGCTGCTATTTCAGATTTAAAGCAGGAATTTTGTGCTTTTCCCAGCGACACAAGTGTGCTAACATAGGCATTAGGTAGGCCAGATTGCAGGCTTTTTTATGTATAATTTGTGTATATTTAGAACAACATGTACTGTAGCTAAATATGTCCTAGCTACATCTCAAAGTGAGGTAGGAAGCACGACGGCTGTAACATCCATATCACACAATCCTTGGCAGGCAGTAGATGGATGGGCAGCAGACCCTGGAAGGGGCAGAGTTCAGTGCAAACCGCTCCTGGGTACCAGAGATGTTTGTGCTGCCGGCGCAGAGACGGGCATTGCCGTTTCCTAAGACAAACCACCCCAATTCACAGCTCTCTGGGTGCAAGAACACAGCGTTTCCTCTCCACCTGGACTCGATGGTTGTTATTTGAACGCCTTTCCTGAGACTTCCTATGGATAGAGTTGGCTAAAGCAAAATATTTTGTTATTAACGTGATGAAAGTTGTCATGGGGGAATATTTGTTTTCATTGATCGAGGCTGAGGGGAGACCTCATCGCCCTCTACAACTGCCTGAGAGGAGGGTGCAGCGAGGTGGGGGTCGGTCTCTTCTCCCAAGGAACAAGTGATAGGACGAGAGGCAATGGCCTCAAGTTGTGCCAGGGGAGGTTTAGATCGGATATTAGGAAAAAATTCTTCACGGAGAGGGTTGTCAAGCACTGGACCAGGCTGCCCAGGGCAGTGGTGGAGTCCCCATCCCTGGAGGGATTTAAAAGCCGGGCAGACGAGGCGCTTAGGGACATGGTTTAGTGGTGGACAGGTACGGTTGGACTCGATGATCTTGAAGGTCTTTTCCAACCAAATGATTCTATGATTCTATAATCTGACAGATTGGCTCCTTGGTTCCTTGGGATGTTCTCAGAGCAAATTTTCAGTGCACAGAAGAGGAGGGTTTTCTTCAAACATCTTGGCAAGGGAAAACAACTTCCAAGCGTGTGAGCTGGGGAAGCATCAGAGCATGGCGAGCATTACCTCCTGCTTTCCGTAGCTTGTAGTGAGAAATTAGTCTTAATGATGACCTTTGCTTTTAGCTTTGCTAATGTGTATGGTTGCTGCGGCAATCTTCACTTTAAGTTAACTGCTTTAAGCCTGTATTTCTTAGGAAACGAGGTGCATTTAATCACGTGTAGCGTGTGTGTCTGTGCTTATCTGCATCCATTAGCATTTGTTGAGCTCCTTAGTTGTTCTCACCCAAATTTGACAGAGAAATAGAGGGTCATGGAGAAAGAAGTTTCTGTTTAAAATTTTATAATAATATGCGTGTAGGTAGAGAAAAGAGAACCGGTAATTGCTTCAACTAAGGACAAAGTTAAATTGCAAGTGCTCTCCCTACTAGCCACCTGGGAATCCACCCAGGTGAGGTCACATGAACATGGACCTCATGTGGAATAGGAAAAGCTTCACTTGGAATAACCCAGCATAGGAAAATGGGGCTTGCACAGTGCCAACACCCAGATCAGCTCCTGCAGTCCTTGAAAACCCTCCCTGTGACCGCTGGGGCTGAGCACAAACTCCATTTTCTCCCCAGCCCCTCGTGCCTCAGTTTCCCTCCTGCATCCCGGGGGCTGTGCTGGGGCACAGATGCAGATTGCTCAGAGAGGACACGCAAGAAGACTCAGGAATTAAAAGTCAGCAGAGCCAGAGAGTGGCAGCAGCGGTACTCTCCATCAGCAGAACAAAACCACAGCAATACCAATAACAACCAAAACCAAGATAAATTCATGGAAATGAAGTGGTCAGACAAAGGTGGCATCGTTCTGTTATACATCTGCTCAAGCCTGGATTTAATATCTCCACATTTCTCCAAGGCACTCGATTTAATGCTGCTTGGCGCTGCTATCAAAGTGCTATGGCCACCCACTTGATGACGAACGGAGCGGACGGGTCTTGCAGTCCCACCACGGCAGGGATGCGGGGTGAAGGTGGAGCAGCATCACCAGGAGCTCGGTCCCCTCCTCGTCCCGTGGGTCAGGGTTGTGGGGTGGGGTGGCATTCGGGCTTGGGGGCTGCAGTCGGGTGAGCAGAGGTCAGGCTCAGCCAGGCTGTAGGAGGCTTCTGGGACTTCACCCTGTGCACAGCAGGCTTTTCCCCAGCACCGCTGTAGGCAGCATTTCGAGGTCTGTCCCACCAGTTTTCAATCTAGCGGGTGGCTGTCATATTTTTCCCAGGCTCACACTGAGAAATGCTTGATGAAGAAAAGCTGCAGAAAGCAGATGTTGCTCTTTCTGCTCTCTCCAGCATATAGGGAAGAAAAAAAAAAAAATCTCCTGCTGGGGAAGGGTTAAGTAAAACAGCGAAGATGAAGAGTGCAGTGAGGGCTCTGACATCCCGTTTGCCCAGCAGGACCATCTGCTCCAGCTGCTCCCCAGTGGCACGCAGCTCCCAGCATTTACAGCACTGTTTAGCATGGAAATTATATGTATCAGTGCTAAACGCTTTCATATCTGCTCTGCCTCCCATCCGTATTTGCAGGGGGATTATTCTTCCAGGTTCTGCAGACGTCTGCTCCAGCTTTCTCAGCACCGTTGGCTGCACGGACAGTTTTGCTCTTTGCAGCTTTACAGCAAGAAAGGTCAATGAGTTTCCTACCTGCACCCCACCCCCCTGATTTGGCTCCCTCCCACACAGAAACACGGTATTTGGGGTAGGAAGGAGCGGGTCCTGCTTTGAGATGGGGAATGTGGCACGGGGGAAGTCACTCAAATCCCTTCTCACCCTATTTCTTTTGGGTTGTGCTGCTTTGAAGCAATATAAAGCATTTTTCTTTCTTCTGAAGAAAAAAAAGTGCCTGTCCAGGGACTTACAGTGAGACAACTACATCACCATAAGTGTCTCAGGATAGCTATAGCAATACCCCTCCTGTTTATACAAAACATCTTTCTCCAGCCTGCTTCCACCACTCGCAGAGGCCCCTGAGATGGCTCCAAGCTAAAGCCACGCAGCCATGCAAAGCCTGGCAGGGTAAAGCTCTCCAGTCCCAGCTAATCTGCCAAAAGATTTTGAGCAAATTTAAAGAGGATGGAGCGTGTTTATCCTGGGCCAGCACCACCAGAGGTGCCACCGCGGTGCTCTTGAGCTGATGCCGGGAGGTCTGAAGTGTTATCGTACCATCAAACCATCGCTAGGGTGGTATGAAGAGGACTAAAGGACTAAAGCAAAGGTGGTGCTGATATAACCGTGCTGGTAAACATGTCCTCATCTCCCACTGGGCAAAGTTATGCACCAGCACGGCATCCTAGCTTGCTGCTGTGCCCCAGCGACACCAGCGCTGCTCAAAGGGCGAAGCCTCTCTCCCCTTGTGGGATGCAAAGGGGCCAGGAGAGATGATGGAAATCTGAATCACAGGCTCATTCCGTGGTTGGGAGCGATGGGTTTATTTATCTAAGGTGTCTCAGGAGGCTGAGAAACAGCTGAACGGTGTTAGCTCATATCTCTACCTGTCCTGAGCTGTTACTCAACCACAATTATCCCTGTCCGTCCCCAACGCCCTCGGTGACTGCATTGCTGCTCCTGCCTCTTGAGCAGGCTGACGCTTCTGGCTCCTTGAGGGTGTCCCTGCTGCAGCATTTACATTTGGTAATCAAGGCTTCATCTCCACGTCTAATCAAAATATACTCACCGCAGCCGGCGCGCAAAAGGACCTTTGTCCGTCCCAGGCAGCTCCACCGCTCTGGTGGAGCAGAAGGAGCCGTTTCACACCTTATTGCCCCAAAGCAAGGGCCTTTGGGGGGATGCTCTTATTTCAGGGCACTGATGTGCCAAGGAGGGGTGGCTCAATCCCAGCTGCGGAGCCACTCAGGTGCTAAATGCTTGAGCAACACCTTGAGGCATTGAGAGAAATGGCACTGGGGAACAATTTATGTTAACGTGGCGTTGAAATTGGGGTGGTGGAGCTGCTTGCCTTCCCTCTGAGTCGGGTGCTCAACTGTGGGTGTCTCAAAATACTTAGATCCTTGCTCACACCCTGCCTTCAGCACCGCTTTCGGTGGCGTTGGATGTTTCTATTTATCTTTGTAAGAGTCCAGTCCTTAAAAAATCCCCAGCAATCCTCCCAAGCATTCAAGTTCCGTGATCCTCAATGTAAAATAATTACACAGGCTAATTAAGTGTTATGATAGCAAAGTGTCTTTATAATGAATTTTCAGCTTGTTGCTATTCACCATCATTTGTCAAGCGTTGGACCAGGCTGCCCAGGGCAGTGGTGGAGTCCCCATCCCTGGAGGGATTTAAAAGCCGGGCAGACGAGGCGCTTAGGGACATGGTTTAGTGGTGGACAGGGACGGTTGGACTCGGTGATCTTAAAGGTCTTTTCCAACCAAATGTTTCTATGATCATTGACTGTCCCCTTGGGTCTTTGCGGCTACTCTGGAGAAGAATAAATAGGAAGCATCAAACCTAGCTTCTGCCATTGGTATTTGCTGCATCTGCTCAATGCCATCACTTAAGACTGATCCATGTACAGCTTCTGTGGAGCATATATATTTATTGAACATATACTGTAGTGGGTGGGGTTTGGGGCATAGCTTGTTCTCCTGCTATGACCCGGAGAGCGGTTGGAGTCACATTATCACCAAGGGTAGCAGCAAGTGGTTTATTCCCTGGGATTGGCTGGGCTTTGCTGGTGGGTGAGCAAAGCAGCATAATCCCTCGCTGGCAGAGTTTTCCTAGCAAAGCCTTCTAGGTTGGCTACAACTGAACGGAGTAGCTGGCAACGATTTTACTGCATCCAGTCCAAAGCTGCCGCTCACGCTGAGATGTGCCAGGACACTGTTTCCTACCAGAAAACCTCATCGCCTTCTTCCCTCCTCCACTGCAACAAAATCTATGAATGTAAGAAAGTTTCTATTGCCATCCTATTTCCTAGATGGTGGAGCAGAACAGCTTTATCAATACTAGCACACACTTAAACCGCTATGATTTTCCATACAGATGAGTTCACGTTTTTTGGTTCCCAAACCTGCCCCAGTATCACTGCTCTCCCTCGGTGCTAAATCCCTGCCAGGACTCATCGCTGCCTCTTTAGCCCCTGCTCAGCTCCTTTATTAGCATTTCTGCCTTGGTGGGAGAGATGCCGAGGAGGCTGAAGGGAGAAGAGGCGCTGATGTTGTTAATTTGACCTTTATGAATTTAAATTCCAGTCTCTCCCCAGGGGAGTCAGAGAGTGAATGAGCAGCAGCGGCACGAGAAGGGACTGCTGGAGCAGCGTCAGCGTTTCGGGGAGCTGAGCCGGAGCGGGTGGAGAGTCTCTTGGTCAAACTGTCACCGGCTGTGAAACGTGTTTCCAAACCTGTCTGATAAAGCGCCCGCGAAGGAAATGCTCTCATCGCTCGCTGCTCTCCTGTGCTTCTCAGCTCCACGCTTTCGCTATATCTGGACCAACTTGATTTGCTTTATTTAAACGGAAAGCTACGCTCCCTTCCCCTCCTTGAAAAAAAACTCCAGTTAAAAAAAAAAAAAGACATTTCTCTTCAGTTCTGCCTAGCTTTGGTGTCATTTTCCTTTGCTTTAGGTGAACTTGCAGTGGCAGGAAACATTTCTTCCCTGGGAAAGAATGGGCTGTGCTCCCCTCTGTCTCCTGAGCACACACAGAGGACTGAGGATAACAATTTACTGTGATAGCAGTTTAACAGCTTAAAGGAGTGAATCGTGCAGCCAGGACCAGCCGGGGCTATTAGCAATTGGGTGCCAACTCCCTGGGCTGATCCAAGCTTGAATGCTACGAAAGGCAAAACACCACCGAGCGCTCCGACCTCGCTCCGCTTGAGTGCTTTCTGCTCAGCTGCTTTGGAAAAGCCTCGTCTATTAATTAGGAAGAGGCTTTCCCATCTGCTCAGATTCCTTCCCCAGGGAAGCGCCACGATGGGAAGCGGTCCTGCAGCTGCAGGGGGATGCTTTACCCCGATGGGTGAAATGACCTTGTCCCTCCCGGAGAGGCTTTGTGGCAGGGCGAGGCGAGGAGCAGCTGCGCACAGACCCCGGGGAGCTGAAATCATCAGGAAAACAAATTCACTGTCCGAGGCGATCTGTAGGCTGGGAGCCCTTGGGACAGACACCTATCCACCCTGGACAAGGGATGCTGATCCTCGCTGCATTCCTTTTCGAGCCTAATCTGGGAATTTCTTGGCTTCCAGAGGTTTGGGGGAGCAGCTGACCCGACTTTCCTAATGCACACGTTGAGCTCATGTCCAGCCTGATATGATTTCTGCCTGGAGGAGAAAATATTCACTGCTGCTGAGGAAAGTGGCCTTTCTGGTGGAGTGGCCAGTTGTGCGTGGATGCCCACGTGTCCCAGCACTGGCCAGAATCAGGGGCTCACCGAGAGGTATTTTTGACGGATACCTAAAATATCAGGTTGGAGCATCATGACTGTGCAGGGAGCCTGAATGCCAAGGGACATCGCCCTGTGCTGGGGACAGCGTCCTTAGAGGGAGATGGATAAATCAGTGCTGATAAGAGGGCAGGACAAGGGAGCTCTGTGGGGCTCAGCTGCTCCTCCTCCTGCGATGAGGGTTTGCTTACAACGCCTGCACCCCACGAGCCTGGTGAGCATCACCCCGGGTCTGTCTCCAGCACAGTGCTGTGAGCA
Organism: Balaeniceps rex; assembly: GCA_013401315.1. Lineage (NCBI taxonomy): Eukaryota > Metazoa > Chordata > Aves > Pelecaniformes > Balaenicipitidae > Balaeniceps > Balaeniceps rex. The sequence goes on along the minus strand of VYZW01016343.1, from coordinate 125,551 downwards.
GAGACCTTTCCAGCTTGATGCATGCGCCTCGGAGAGTGCTGGCACCCTGGTGATATCACTGTCCAGCCGTGCATCCTCATTAAAAAGTGTGAGATTAAATAATGAAGGGACTGGTGACCTGCGGGAGGAGAGCCCATGCTGGGCTGGTTTTCAGAGGAGGGATGCTGTGCACAGGCACGAGGCGGGGGCCTCCGTGCATCCAAGTGCTGCCCTGCCGAGCTGCGCGCCTGAGGGCCACCGGGCCCGTGTTATCGGCATGTGCCATTCCCAAGGGTTACGCAGGCATTAACAAATTAAGTCTCACAGCCTCGGCGCAATTCTCATTAGCGTCATCCTAACAACCCTCCATGTTAAACAGCCTCGAAACAAAGTTTCCAGTTTTGTAAATATCCCTCCCTAGGAATCGCTGCCTGAATCAGGCAGGGTTTGAATGGACCCCAAGGACGAGGGCTGGCGCTGAGCTCCACTTACCAAGCAGCAGACATAAGACAATTAGCTTCATGGCTACCTCTTGTTCTAAGCCCCCTCCTCGAGCTGGAAGCGGCTCTCACATGCGTCATCCCCATCCCCAATTAATGAGTTACTCGGGGATGACAGCTCGGATGCGTGGAGGCGCCGGGGACTTTGCAAATCTGAAGCCTGACGTGTTGTGCTCCCCCGTCCCAGGGTGACGGGCACTGAGGTGCGCTAAGTCCTGCTTGGATTCACGCTAATAAATCCCTACTGAGCAAAGCCCAGTCCTTGCAGAAAGCAGCACCCACTGCTTGAGGGCGGCGGGGATTGCAGGGCATATCCATCAGCAAAGCCACGGCTGAAATCCTCCCCCGTCTCTGCCCTCTCCCCCGGGCTCAGGAGATTCCAGCAAAGGCCATGAGCTGGGCAGGAGGAGGCTCTGGACCTGCCTGCTGCCCTGGCTCGTGCCACCAGCGCCTCTGTGCATCGCAGAAAGTCCCTGTGGTGCTCGGCCAGTGCTTCTGCGGGTCAGAGCCCACGGAGCTGGACACGTGTTGCACCAGGGAAGATGAGTAAGAAGAAAACCAAATGCCATTTATCACAGCCTAGCATGGCCAAAGATGACCACCTTGCTGAGCAGAGTGATGAAACCTTCAGGGAGCAAAGCACATGAGTGATGACCAGGTCTCTTCTCTGCACAGTGCCCAGGCCAGAGACACACGGGCGTTTCCATTTCCACTGGCAGCCTTGCTTTCCCTCGGCTTTCTGCCTCCATCTCCTGGGCTGGGGGGGCCCTGTGGGTGCTCCTTGCAGGGCCGTGGTGCCCTGGGCTCAGCCAGGTGCTGAATCAGCTGGTGCCAAGCTGTAATTTTTTAAGAATGAGTTTTTAATGCTGCTGTTAATGGGAGCCGGGTGGCGGGCAGCCATCCATCAGCGCCGGGCCTCCGCGGCCATCCATCACCCTGATGGAGAGAGCTGCTCCGAGCAGCAGGGACCGGGGCAAGCCGGGCAATTGCTTGGTGCCCGCTCTGGTCTTCATTCAGTCATGGGAAAATGAATTCTGCAGCATCCCTGAGCTGAGGAGGACTTTCCTCCTTGTCCCTGTGAGCTTCTCTCCTCTCCCTCAGCCACCTTTCCTCCCCCAAAACCTGTCGCTGAACCAGACCTGTCACTGCGGAGGTGGCATCCAAGTCACGTCTTGAGTAGCGCTGGGAGACGGAGGGTGGCCGAGCCCTGAGGACATGGTGGTCACACTGCGCTGGTGACGTGGTCTCCACACAAAGTCACAATCTCCAGTTGTCACCCCTGGGCAGGGGAATGGCAGAGGGGGGTGGACACAGGGGACAAAGGTCCTGGTGTCCCTGGGCATGGCAGAGAACGGGCAGCGTGGGAGCAGGGGCTGGGCAGATGTCTCTTTGCCCACCTTCCCCTCAAGCCCAGCCCAACAGACATTTATTTTCTCTATTTTTAGCTCTCCTGAGCTCTGCATCTTTACCTGCCCCAACTGTCGCCCTGCAAAGAGGTTCCTGCAGCAGCCAGCACGGGGCTGCAACGCAGCCTCAGCACATCCCACCTCCCCCCCGAAAAGGAGCCGGGCAGCTGCAGATCAGCCCGGGGACACCCCCGTACCCCCTCTTCCAGCCATCCCTGCCAGCAGGGTCCCTGGGGACGGCTCAGGTGGGCTGGGGACGCGGGGCACTCACCGGTGTGGTTTGTGACAGGCGGCAGGCTCTCGCAGTACTGCTCTTGGATGGAGGCTGCGACTGGGCTGTCCCAGAGGAGAAACGCCTGCGCGGGGAGAGAGCAGACCATGGGTAGGGTTATACGTGCCACTTCCCCAGCCCCCAGCCCCTTCAGATCCGGGGGTCAGGGCTGAACTGGCCCACGTCTCGGTGGATGCCACCCCCAAAGCTGCGTGATGGACACGTCCCCATTTGCAGGACAGGTTTCCCAGCCCAGAGGAGCTGGGCTTATCCAGCCTGGGGCTGTGAGACGGATGCTCTCTGCTCTGTTTCCCACCCGCCGATCCTCTCCTCCCCCAGATATCCCCCTCAGCAAACCATACTGCAGCCCTGCACAGTCCCTGCCAGGCCAGGGAGCTTCTGCTATTTAGCAATTTAATCAACACTTTTAGTTTTAGCATCTTTGCATCCTGAGAGCAGACAGGGGAAAAACATGATGAGCCTGACACCACGCTCAGATTTTCAATACCTTATTAAAATCGCAGCCTTGTAAGCTGTCAGTGGGAAGATGTTAATACACGTCCTTAAGGAGGTCTGAGCCACACTCAACCAGATCTGGCTAAAGCCTTTTTTTCAGGAGAAGGGCTTGTCTGCAAGCGCTGCCATTGGGAAGCATTGACCAGGATCTGTCCCATCCCTTCTCCAGAACAGCTCCCGGGCGGCTCTGCAGCTCCACTGGAAATGAAAACCTTCGGCTGCGTCTACGTGGGGAGCTATTTTGGAAAAGCTGCTTCTGAATGATGGTGTCTTTGCAGGAGTTTGGGGATGCTAAAACCGAGGAAGGCAACTGCAAGTCGAAGACGGCAGAAGGACGGTGCTGTTAGACCCAAGGCTTACCAGGGAGGCAGATGGGGGAAGGAGGGGACCTGCTGGTTTGCAAAACACGCAGGTTTCTACCGGAGCAGCTGCCCATTTTCTCCTCCAACTCAGAGAAGGGTGGCACGGTGGCACGGGCTTATCCCCTCCGCTCAGGGGACGGATGCCGACGGGTGGATGAGGCGTAACTCCGCTTCTCTCACCCCAAGCTTGCCCTGCAAGGACTGACCAAACGCCTTGGAGAAAAGCTCACTGCTGACTGATCGAACGGCAGAGCTGTGCCCCGAAATACGAGCACAACGCAGATCCCTCGGGAAACTCAAACCTGAGCCTGGGGACAGGAAAGGCTGCAGCCTCCTCTGCTTGCGTGCAAGCTCCCAGCTCCCCGGGGCGGACCCCGTCCTGTGCTGAGCCAATACAGTGAACAACAACCTCTGCCTTCCCCAGCAGCCAGGCTGGTCCGTAGTGCCTGATCTCCCTTCCCGAGCGCCATTTACCTTCAAAAAACTGCTCTGGGTAGGGAGGAGACGGTCCTTCCCTTGCCCTTTAGCCATATAAACACTGGCTGCTCTTGCCGGCACACCCAGACATCCCCTGCGCCTTACCAAAAGCATTAGCAGGATTTATTCAGACACAGAGACAAGCTCAGCACCCACTTGCTCTTTTCCAAACAACTATTTACTGCCTTGGGAAGCTGGTTTTGACAGCAAGAGAGATGTCAGGCAGACGTATAAATGGAGCTGAGAATAGCTTCCTTGTTATGACTGCTCCAGATGGCACAGGGGATCCGGCAGCTAAACCCTGCCCCGAGAGCGGGAGCTGTGTGGGGCCCCGTTGTGCTGGTCCTGCAGGAGCTGGGCACCTCCTGGGTCTCTTTGCCAAAGGCTGAGACCACCCAAACTCCAGACGTGGGGTAAGCGGGGTGTTGCAGGGCCAGCTCCCCTCTGCGTTGATGCTCGCAGCTGGTGCCCACAAGACCTGGTGGCTCCTTGTATGGGCAGCTGGGTCAAAAGAGTCCCCCCGCAAAAGGAGCCGGGATGGTTTGCCTACCTGAACAGGCTCTCAAGGGTTAATTGGATGTGTTTCTCCTAATCGCAGCCTGCTTCAGCCTGGCAGTGCCCGTTCTCCTTCCAGACACAGGGAGAGGTCTTGGCACCGAGCAGCAACATGGACCAAGCTACAGCTAGAGGGGGTATGGATGGAGTGCAGTCCCTGGCTCTCTGCAGGCTTTGTAAATGAGCTGAAACCACTACAGAAGGAAGAAAGAAGGAGAAAAAAAAAAGCTTCCCTGAAACACAACAAACCCTAACAGCTTTTTTACCAGGCTCTGAGTCTTGTCTCACTGCAATGGGGCCAATGCGCCCAACAGAGGCAGAGGGGTTTTTCCCACTCCTGTCAGCCCCAGCTCGAGGGGGATGAGCTGGGGAAGGTGGCAACTCCGGGTGGATTTGCACAAGCCGAAAGCATCCTGATCTGGTACCCTGATGGTCAGGATCTCTTCTACGTTTTGTCCTGTGTGGGTTACTTTAACCCCTCTCCAGGCTTTGCAGAGAGACTAGGTTAAAGCTCCATCCTTCAAGAGCTTCGCCTGCCAGAGCATTGCTGCCATAAGATGCCACATGGTGCCCAGCAGGTCCCAGCCTGGCCGGGCTGGAGCAAAGCACACCTCAACAGCCCCGAAAAGGCGGTGGGTCGTGCTCAGGCCAGAGAGAGGCCGTGTCCCTCTGCCCTGCCGGCCCTGCTTTGACATAGGCTACGGCAAATCACGCTCTGCAGTGAAGAAGACTCCTGCGACCTCTCTCAGACTGCCAAAATCCTGGAGAGCTTCAGCTGAGCGTTCAGCTGCACAGGGAAAGAAAAGCAATCTGCTTTCTAGAAGCAGCCGCTTTGCACAGAGGTCCCGGTCAGCCTGGGGAGTTGCTCCCACGGGGACGATGGTTCTGCTGGAGCTCCACGGGCCCCATGAGGCCCTACGCTGGCAGCGGCTTCTCCTCCATCAGGAGCCACCAGTGGCTCCACTGCTGTTGCCTCAGCATCCACCCAGCTCCCTTCCAGGCTCTGCTAATGTCTCTGGGGAGGCATCGCAGCAGATGCCGATGGCGCTGGGTTAACCTCGGACCTCACGGAGCAGCACGCTCCTTCCTTTCACCCCCAGTTTTCCCGCAGCTGGATCAGCCGGTCCCCACCAGTCCTCACTGCACGGCTCAGACACCAAAACCTGACGCTGCTCCCGTGTTTACTGCATCCCCCGCACGGCAAACACCAGCTGCAGTTGGTGTCCCACCACCCGCCGAGTCAAGGCTGTACCAGAAGGGAAACTGAGGCACGGAGTACCGCTTGCCTAAGGTCCCTCAGGCTGCGCTGCACAACGCGGGGCAGGTTGCTCCTGTCTGGACCCACCAGCCATGCCCTGATGCAATGCCATGATCTGATGGGTTTTTTGGAGCCCAGGAGGGGTACAGGGTGGCTGGTCCCCTGGGCCAGGAGATGCAGCGCAGGGGGCTGCGATGGTGTCGGTTCTTTGGCACGAGGAGGCTGGGGGTCTCACTGCTGGCATGGGTGGTGAGCAGCAAAATTACACACACACACACGCACGGCATCAATCTCTCTGACCTACCGCTGACCTAGCAGCAAAATTCGATTAATAGCAATTAGGAATTAATGTCCCCCTGCGGTGCTTTCCCTCTCCAATGCAATCCGCAGATATTAATTAATATATTCACATCCGAGTCAAACATCAACCCCCCCGCCCCGTACTACCCAGAGACAGCCTTGTCCCCCCTTGGTATCTTATTGCCTGAGACAAGATCGGCTCTGTGTGGCAGGAAGGGCTGACAGTTCTGAGCAGCGAGATAGATGGCTCGTAGCCTAATTAGCAATCTAAGATGGGGCTTGGGTTTTCCATTGCCGACAGGGCTGTAATTGGAGAGCGGAGCGATTAGCAGGATCAAGCGGCGCGAGCCAGTGGCTTTGCACAAAGCTGGAGAGGTCAGCGGGACCGATGGATGGTGATGGCCACTGAGACCCCCCCGGGAAGGGTGCTCAGCACCGGCCACCCTGGAGTCGTCCTTGCTGTAGGGACCTTTCTCACCCCTTGGTTCTGCTCCCCAGCTTGGCTGGGCTTGCTGCCCCCTGAGACACTTGACGTGGAAGAAGAAAGACCTGCTGGGACACATGGGCAGGGGACCTGGACCTTCGCTGAGGTTCCCCGGGGTGTCAGGCTGGGATCGAGCTCGCTCTTGGCCACGAGCCCGCAGGAAAAGGTGCCAGACTTTGGGTGTTAAATACAGCGAGGGTTAAAGGAGCTGGATGCCAGCCTCGGATGGCAGAGCAACACCAGCGGCGTGGGAAGGAGGGCACGGAGCAGCACGTCTTGCCAACGCCGCAGCCATAGGCTGGAGGTGGCCTTGAAAAGCCTGACCAAAAGAGCTGCCCCTTCAAGTGTGCTTGGAGGCGGCCACGGTGCCTCCAGCCCCTGCTGCCCAGCCCTGCCTGTCCCCTGCCTTCACTCCGCTGTGGGGATCTCTTTACCCTTATCTCCTCAGACTTCCAGGCACCGTCTTCTGCAGCTGGCGAGCTTCTTACCACCTCCACCTTGAGGGCTTTCACTTGGAAAAGTCCCATCCCCAGTCCAAGCCACGAATGAAACCCCAGGGAGCATCTGGCCCATGAAAGACCCCCTCTCCAACCTCTTGCCTTAGCCCTGACGGTGACCTGCTTTCCCACCCCCCGAGTTCAAGGTTTCTCCAAGACCCCCACTTTGTTACCAAGCACCCCGCTGCTCCTTCGCTTGCTTTTGTGCAAAGCCACATCGGAAGCCCTGCTAGCATCAAGGCATCAAGGCAAAGCGCAGGCAGCAGACCGAGGCTCAAAGCAAGAACCACAGGGGGATTTTCTGTGGCTGATGTTACTCAGGGGGGAAGAGCAGACAGCAAGAATGCCTCCATCTGGCATTCAAATCTTTGAATGTATGAATTTAGCCATATTAGAGGGCCAGCCCCTGTCATCGTTGTAGACAGAGGCTTTGGTGTGAGTATTTATTCTGTTTGGAGTCTCTCTCCGAGCGTGCTGGATGCAGACCCTAACAAAAGAATATCAATCAGGGCTACATGAACGCCTGTAAAACCTGATTTATGAGCAATTAAAGGTTTTCCTGGATTAAGCTCTGGTCTCTCTCGCTTGCCATAAATAATTCTGACTTCATTTATCTATCAAAAGAGGCCTGGATTTTTGGGGACAGGTGAAAAAAAGAATAACGGCATTCGGATAGTGGAAGCTAAAGGCACAAACAAGCCGGGGAAGGGGACACTGCGTGAACCAAAGCGGCTCCTACGGCATCGGGATTTGCCAGAGCAAAGGCTGCTAAAGAAGAGCTGGAGTGATGGGCACAAGCACGCGGGAGGGCTGTTTTTCTAAGGTGGTTGTATTAAACTGTCCTGCAGATTGTAGATGTGGGACCTGTGTGCATTCACAGGTATTTTTGGTTTGGAGATTTGTTTTCCCCAGCTGCCTCCCAAGCCCCACACCGCTGCTGCCCCGAGCCCCCTCCTTCCCCCATCACCTTTTTAGGGTCATACCCTGGGCTGAACATCCACCATTTAATTCACCTACAATTTTCCTCCAGTTTATCTGCATTCACAGCTAGGGAAAGCTTGGCCACACCAAAGCTGCATCTGCCATTGCCTTTCCAGGGCGAATAGTACCGGATTTCAGGGTGGAAGAGGGACTACGATCTGCAAAAAGCCAACACCCTTTGCCCTCTGCCACCTGAATGGAGGCGATTGCTTCTGGTAGGTGACTCACGGATAAAGCAGGACGCCCTGCGGAGAAGGAGGGTCTCTGCTATTAGCTCAAAATACAGCTAGGGAAAAAAGGAAAAAAACAACAGATGGGCCTCCGGGTATGTTATACCATCTTCAGAAAGAGCCACCCGCTCATGAGTGACAGCTCTCAAGTGTTGGACAACGGCTCCCGGGCTCTGTTTGTGGAGGGAACCCCGTGCTAATCATTTGTGCTGTCCTTTGGGTCCAAATATTGTTCTCCAAGATAAAGCCACAGATGCAGCCTCTCTAAACGCTGCAGACTCAGACCTCAACTTGAGCTTGTCGCTCACAACAAACTTCTGGGCCAGCCCTGTGCAGGATTTCTGGTGAGCAGAGCTGTATTTCAGGGCAGGGTTGAGCCGGCTGTGCAGGCTATGCTCATCGTATTTCTATATATTCATGCTATGGCGATAGTGCAGCTATTCTGGGAACAGGCTGTGCCATTTCCATTCACTTCTTTGCTGGAGATGCGAAACCACGGGGATGATTTCATACACACTGAATCAACTCCGGCTTTTAAGGAAAGCGAGGACTGGAGGAGATCCCCGGGGTCGGCGTGTCCTGCTACTGCAGCTCCGCATCTTATGCAAGGATTTGAGCAGCGAAGGGGTAGGGGGCTGGGTTTTGGGCTTATTGCTGCTGGAGCTGATCGAGGGAGAGGGGGAACTGCCCCACCCCCAGCATCAAACTCTGTTTTTTCATAAAATGCTGTTGCAAACAGTTTTATCAGCCCCAGAAATGTCATCAGTTCCTGGTGAAGCTGCAGGTGAACTGTTTCTTGGTTAATTTGTTTAAATGAGTTGCAGGGTGCCAGAGAGCATTTTGCAGCAAGTTTGGCTGCCTGTCTCCTGGTCTGTCTGTCCGACCCCCCGAGGGATGTCCACCCAGCAAGGCAAGGTGGACAGATCGATGCTAAACTGGAGCTGCTGGCCAGATGCATGGGGAACACCTGAGCTGGGCCAGCCCAGGGATCTGCAGGCTGCAAAATTTGCCCAAGCAGGGGAGATTTGCCCCTGCTGAGCTTCCCGTTGGAGCTGGGCTGCTGCAGTTCTCTGCGCTCGCAGGCTGGACGCTGCTGGGGGTACGCCTGGCTGCAGGGACACGCTCACTTAAGGCTGGAGTTTCATGGTCCTTTAGCCCATGCTGGCCCCAGGAGAGGGTTGGGATTGTGCTGGAAAAGGGTCAGACTTTTGAATGCATATATTTGTAAGAAAAAATAGATAGGTTGACTGCAAAGGGGTGTTTTGTAGACTGGATGTTTCTTTTTGGAGGTGGCTGGGAGAGACTTCTCTTTGCTTGGACTGGTTTTTGTGACCCCTCCTGGCCCCAGCCCCAGCGCAGGGGTGGTTTTGCTTTCAAACTCTGGAAGCTTTTTGAGGATTTGGCCCCACGTCTTCACAAGGAGACCATCCTTGGGGAACAGCTAGGGATGGCTAGGGAAACCCCTGAGCCTGAGGAGGTTTAGCAGAGGATGGGAGCCGTGTCTCAGCACCTTTGGGCTTTTTTTCTGACCACTTTTTGCTCACACAGTAGCTATCGGGAGCTGTCACGCTCGCTTGGCTGTCCCCATCTCAGACCCTGCCTCTATTGCACCGGGTCTGCGGCTTTGCCAATGGTGTCCCCACATATTGGCCAAGGAGGACCTGGGCTGGGGGGAAGAGATCCTGCCTTGTCTCACCTTCATTTCTTACATCGGACCCAAACAAAACCCAAACCAGGGAATATAACCGCAAAAGAGCTCCTGTAAAAGAGGATTAGGGGTGTGCAGTTGTAGGAGAAAGCAGCTGCTCAGAAGAGGAGCTTTTAAAAGCAACACCAACTTGGCAAGGAGGTCGCCTGGCGCATATGAGCTCTTCTCATCGCTTAGGTGAGAACTTTCCTATCCCAAAGGTGCAGCTAAATACTGCTCTTACTGCCGGCGATGCACAGTGAGAAGCCAGCCCACGGGGTACGAACTGCAGCGGTGCTAACGGGGAAGGCTGACCCTCCGCTTTTTCTGCCGTTTTAACTCTGCAGTCACAACTGGGCCACTGAGACAGCATTTTGCAGAGAGCCAGGCAATTTTTTGCTTTTAATCCTCTTGACACAGAGGTTGCATCAAAAACCTGCTCATTTTATTTAACTGCCTACCTGGGTTTGTTCAAATAATGTTCAGGATTTCACTGGAAACCTTTTCGTCTCCTCGTTTCCCCAGGGTTTGGGATTTAAACATGCTTTGGGCTGGGAACATTTTCTTTCTTGATGAGCCCTCAGGGAGGAGGAATATTGCTTCTGACAAAGCATTTGCATTTTGTGCAGAGCTGCAAAATTAGCAGTGGCTACAGTTCCACAGCGAGCAATTTAGAGAGGAAAGTCTTGTGCTTTGCGGGTAGGGTGAAAAGGAGAGGTTTCTTTAGAAAATCAGTGAAGGGGGCTCCAATTAGGCATTGCATTTTTGTTGGCCCCATCCATCACACCCCCAGAGCGGCCACCCCCTCCCAGCAGCCTAAGGGAAACTGGTGGCAGCTGGTTTCACTGGGAGATGCGAGGCGGGGAGGTGCTGGGAGAGCTGGGCTGCGCTCGGAGGACCTGGCTGCAAGTCTCCCCGCCTTTAATGATCCTTTCGCTGACTCCAGCCCCCTCCCCGCTAGTTTTTGGGCACGGTAAGGTCTTGCCAAGCCCCCGTGCCTCGACTGGAGGAATTCTCCCCGGGGCTCTTTGTGTAGCGGTTTCTCCTTTTACTTTTCCCTTCCTTCCAAGAAATGGAAAAGTCATTGCAGAGAAAGCAAGCGGTGCAGGGTGCGGAGGGGTGATGGGGAGGAAGGCAGAAGGGCCCTTCTAGGAGAAGAGGACTTGAAAGCATCTTACCTGCAGGAGGAGGAGGAGGGCAGGACGTAGGCTGGGCACCATCCTTACCCCCCGCGGCGCCCAGCTCTCCGGGGCATGGTTGGCCGCCGTCCCCGCTCCTGCTGGGCTCCTTCTGCCGTCGGGGCTAAAATCCTCGGGGCTTCGTGCAAAGGAGCGCGCCCGGGGCCCGGCGGGGCTGCACGGAGGCGGGCAGGTCCCGGTCGCCCTCCCCTTTGCTCAGCGCCCCGCTCCTGCCTTTTATAACCTCCCCCGGAGCCGGTCCTCTGGCTTCCCCCCTTCCAGCTCGGCTGGCGATGGGCTACATCCCTCCTCAGCAGCCTCCCACTCCCCCCTTCTCTCCCTCCTCCTCTTCCTCCTCCCCTTTTCCTTCCTCCACCTCCCCAGTGCCTTCCAACTCTATTATTTTTTTCTTCCTTTCTCCTTTCCTTCCTCAGCATCTTTAGCAGCAGAAACTTCCCACCGGCCCAGGGACCCCCACCTGCCCCCCCCATCCCGGCTCCCCCCGGACCAGGCTCTCCCCTCTCTGCCCCCCGGACGCCCATTCCGCAGCCGGTGCTGCGGGCTCTCCTGCGGAGGCTGCGGGCTCCCCTCTGTGTGTGCAAGGGGGTTGGGGCAGCAATTTGCGGGAGGGTTTTGTGTATTCGGGGATTTGGCTCCAGGGCTCTGGCAGGGGGACTGGGGGAAGGGGAGGTTTCCCCTCCTGCTGCCACCCTTTGCAGCCCCTTTGCAAAGTGGCTGATGAAGGCAGAGGGGGGCGAGAGCCCCTTTCCCCTTCCCATAGGGATGGGGTACAACGAGCTTCAGACCTTCCTTGTGAGGGAGATGCTCCTGAGACGAGGAGGGGATGTGGGGCGTCCGTTCTTCCACGCAGTGGGGCTGTGCTGGGGGCACTTGATCATAACGGGGGAAACTGAGTCACGGAGGAGGTGGGGGTGCTGCTGGGAGGGTGGTTTTTCTCTTAGGATGGGTGGTGGAAGGGGCAGAGGCGATGGGGCAGGAGCAGTGGGGCTTGAACTGACAGGGGAGAGGGGCACTGGTTTGGGGGACATGTTCTGGGGGGGCTGGGAAGCAGGAGTGGGTGGTGCAGGGGAGCCTGGATGATGCTCCTGGGGTCTTGGCTAAGGACCCCCTTGCCCGCCTCAGATGTTAAGGGCTCTCTGTCGTCCCTTTCCATCTCACCACCCTGGCAGCCTCCACCCTGGGCTCTGGGGCAGGGGTCCCCCACGTCCCCTGTCTCTTGGAGGTGCCGTGGCCAGGCTTGGGTCCATCTCTGAGCTGGATGAATCTCTCTCTGGGTGAAACCTGCTTCCCTGTGCCAGGGCAGTTTCAGGGCATCCCTTCTGCACCCACCCGGGGCCTGGGGTGTCATCACCAGCCATGGCTGCTGGTGATGGGGCAGGGCTCCACCTGCCCATGGGGACCTGGCAGCAGAAAGCCAGGCGGCAAGTTACGGTTTCTTCTTTCCTTGAGGAAATAAGGAGAGCCAAGATGTGCTGCTGCAAAGGGGATGACAGAAGACATTGCCATTGGGGTCACCATCCTGGGGGGGACCAAAGATGATTCCCCTACCTGATGCTGGTGCATCCACCAACATCCTTTCGTGGGGTGCTCGACCATGCTTCCCTCTTCGTCTAACCACAGCCTCCACTTCTGGGAACGGCTGCGGACCAGGGCGTATCGCAGACAGATCAATAGGAGGGCAGCGTCCATTGATGGATTCACAGCTGAAGCCTCCATCCATCTTCACTGAGCTGCTTTCTGCCTCCGAAGCATGGGAGGAGGCAGGAGGTGAACAAGGCCCTTCCAGCATCTGCTGGACCAAGGCGAGAGTGGCCAGCCAGGGCTGCATCCCAGCACGCGGGTGCAACCAACGACCCATCCCAGGCCCCAAAGGGTAAATGCTCCTGGCCCAGTAATTAAAGGGAATAAACAACACAGACATAAATCTTCTGGCATTAGCTGGATTTAATCAACTGTGTCATTACTTTGGCAAAGAAGTTTGAAAATATGTAAAGCTCTGGTTAATTCAGGAAACTCTTTGCTTCTTAGGGCTCCTAACACCCCTACCCCTGACAAGTGACAGGGTGAGACACACTCCAGAGCCACCTCTGTGGCACCTTTCACTTCAATAAGCCCAACTGAAAATGCAAAATTTTCTAAAAGAGGCTTGGAAAAGCTCCCGCACCCTCGAGCAGCCTGGATTCAGCCCATTCACGGAGTGCATTGAGGGTCTACAACACAGCTCCACGCTCTGGTTTTGGGGGGCTGCTCAGGGCTTTGTGCACCCCAGCGCACAGAAGGCACCTCGCAGCTGGGAGCACTGGGGACCCCATTTCCACGCTGAGCCCCTGGGGCTCGTCCTTGGCCATCTCAGCCTACCCATGGCCACCGCGTGGGACATGAGCAATGGCCACGTTCTTCTCAGGTGCCCAAAGTGTGGGGTGACGGGAGGAAAGCGCAAGTGAGCATCAACTATTTTTAGTCAAGGAATTGGTTGCCAGGGACATGAAGATAATTCCTTCCCCATATATCAGGGAAACGGCTGCAGTGCTATTTGAAAGGCCTAATTGAGGGGATTTATAGTAAAATGCAACTTGTCAGATGTGGCAAAGGAAAAATAAAACAGTCCCTGAGACAAGGAAATCAGTCCATTCGTCATGGTTAATCTCAAACTCCTTGGTGCGGCGCAGACAAACGTGGGAGATGGGTATTAGGGATGGGGAGAATGAAGAGAAATATCGGATCTCCGGGAAGGAGGGAGAGGAGCAATTTAGCCTGACTTTATCTGCCTTTGCTATATTATTATTATTATTTTATGTAACTGCAGATGGTTTGACACTCCCATTTCTGAGCAGCTCCACGATGGCTGCTCTATGGGGCTGTTTGTGTGACTTACACCACCGCAGTGCTCCTGCGTTGTCCCCTGCAGCCGTCCCCTCCCCTTGCTTGGGAAAAACATGCTGCTGTGTGTGTCCGTCCTGCACAATGGGGACGAGCCTGGGAGCAGTCCCTGCACCACGGGAACCCGGCACACGTGTCCCTGCTTCCCGCACGGGGCATCGGTAGCTGTGTGGGCCACGGGGCTTTGCTTCCGAGTGTGATGTCTGTAGGAAAAAAAATAATCCTCAGTGTCATGGACATATAGATCAGGTTGGTGGAATAGTGGAGTTTGGCTTCTCGGTTGAAACCAAGGCTGAGATCAGCAACTTGCCTCAGTTTCCCCACTGGTGGGCTGGGACTGTTTCTTTCCTGCATAAGTCGAGGGAAGCAGAGGATGCTTTTCAGTGCAGTGCTTGGCGGAGCTGAGAAACTGTGGGCTGAGAAAAAAACCCAACACAACACATCAAGTTTCTCCTGGGGGACTTGCTTTTTGCCCTGGTTTTAAAATCCAGTTTCAGGCTTTCTGTCCTGTGTCGGACCCTTTTCCCTCCTCCTAGACCTGCAGCGAGGGGAAGAACACGCTCTCAAATTCTGCCTGACCAAAGAAAGTGGTTGCTGGGACCAGGTTTCCCTCATTCCAGGTCACTGTGTCATACAATCCTGCCCCAAATTCGGGTTGCCCTGTTGCATTTGACCCCTCCGTACAGCCCGCCTCATCCCTGCCAGCCTTACGGCTGCTCTGAAAGGAAGAGCAGGAAATCTTAAACCACAGACCCACTGAATACGTTGCAGGGAGGGAAGCCAAAGGCTTGTTACACAATCAACAACCTCCTTTAACGGTTATTACATTAGAGCTGGGCTGGCTGCAAATTTCTTGGTCCTGAAGACCTTGCGAAAGGCTTGGGTGGCCTCTGGACACTTCAGACCCCTGTTCATCCCATCAGACTCTGCTGGAGATGCAGAAGTTGTCCACGCAGTCATGCAGGGAGAGAAACCAGTGTCCTGCCGGGAGAAGGAAAACCCAACTACAAGACGCGTTGGGCTGGGTTTTGCTCTGACTCATTGCTCCATGCAGCAAACGACCGATTCCTTCAGCACATGGATAATTCCCTACTGCCCTTTCTTCTCCCCTCCCCAGATTGTGTGCGTCAACAGGAGCCACCATGTTAACAAAACCACCGAAACTGCAAATTAAACCAAGCAAACTCAAGGAAGCTGGGAAACCCACAAAGATCTCGGATCTAACTGGACGTCTCATTTGATTTCTGAGTTTCTTAAAATAGCTTGTCATATTATTCAAATCTCTTTTGGGAGGAAGTGTAAATTTTTAGTAGAACAGAATCACAAAAGCTTTTGTTTTACAGCTAATTAAACCTCAAGGCAGAATGCTAAACTAATCATAATAATAATCATAATTATTATTTTCCTCAATCAAGATGCTTTTAGCTAAGTCAACCAAAATTTGCCAATCAGCAGATTGGCATTTCTGATCAAACAAAACGCCGCAGTTTGTGGCTTGGAAAAACTCCACGGTTTCACTCGGGCGACTGATCCCATCAATCCACCAGCCGAAAGCGCTCTGCTTCCATGCACCGTGTGACACAGAGATGCACGACCCTGCCAGCATCGAGCCAGCCTGTTCGGGGCTGTGTCCCCGTTAGCAGCACGGGGACCCATCCTCCCTTGCAAGGTGCTGTTGCATTGCACACGATGCTGCTGCATGGATGTGCGTGAGTTGCACGGCTGCACGTGATGCTGCTGCGTGGATGTGCGTGAGTTGCACGGGTGCATGTGATGCTGTTGCATGGATGTGCGTGAGTTGCACGTGTGTCCATGATGCTGTTGCATGGATGTGCGTGAGTTGCATGGGTGCACGTGATGCTGCTGCATGGATGTGCATGAGTTGCATGGGTGCACGTGATGCTGCTGCATGGATGTGCGTGAGTTGCACGGGTGCAAGTGATGCTGCTGCATGGATGTGCGTGAGTTGCATGGGTGCGCGTGATGCTGCTGCATGGATGTGCGTGAGTTGCACGGGTGCACGTGATGCTGCTGCATGGATGTGCGTGAGTTGCATGGGTGCACGTGATGCTGCTGCATGGATGTGCGTGAGTTGCACGCGTGTACATGATGCTGTTGCATGGATGGTGTCCGGTGCAGCTCTGCTGACACGAAGACATGCCTGTGCCTCTGGGGACCTGCCAGTGGTATGGCAGGGTGGAGACCCGTGTCCACAGTGTTGCATATATTGTAACCGAGACACCCTTCGTGACCACAACATAGGGCATGACCACAACATAGAATCATAGAATCATAGAATCAGGGAATGCTTTGAGTTGGAAGGGACCTGTAGAGCCCATCCAGCCCAACCCCCTGCAGGGAGCAGGGACATCTTTAACCAGATCAGGTTGCTCACAGCCCCGTCCAACCTGACCTGGGATGTTTCCAGGGATGGGGCCTCCACCACCTCTCTGGGCAACCCCTTCCAGTGCTCCACCACCCTCGGTGTAAAACATTTCTTCCTTCTATCCAGCCTAAATCTCCCCTCCTTTAGTTTAAAACCATTGCTCCTTGTCCTGTCACCACAGGCCTTGCTAAAAAGATTGTCCCCATCTTTCCTATCATGGGCATGGACATGTCATGGGGGATGGAAATGTCCTGCAGAGATCATGACAAGGACTGTGACTTCCTCAGAAATGGCTTGTGGCAAAAATACCTCCCCACTCATCAGGTCTGTAAATGCCAGTCAAGGCAGGAGAGATTCTGGATGTCTTTCAAATGTGGTTATTTATTCCCCATACATTTGATGAAATATTAATCTCCTCATCTCCAAAAGGCAATCAAATAAAACCCAGAAGGAATGACACACAGGGCCTCGATTCAGAGAGCAAAAAGCAACAAAATAAAAATAAAGTAAAAATCCAAACATAACGTAAAATTCTATAAAAGGCATCTCTGTGGTGGCGTGAAGGACAGAGACGAAGTGACCCGGTGCCCTCAGGGCAGATGGGCTTGGGAGGCTGAGCAAGACCATACTGGGAAGGGTATGAAGAGGACTCGGATCAGGCAATTGCTTGGGCAGGTCTTAAGCTTTCCTGTAAGGGCTGTTGGTGGGATTTCTTCGAAGGTTTCCCCTTCCTTCTCTTACGCCTTAATTAGAGGGTGGGTTCGTGCCAAGACACCAGCCAGCTTGGGCCATTGCTCTCGGAGATGGGAGGAAGCCAGACGGTGGATGAGTTGGAGGTGGTGCCGGCTGTTACTCGTAGCAACCGCGCCATTTGGCATGACGGCGACTGGCAGTCTTGCGGGGAAAGAGTTTTGATATGGGGATGTCTCCCTTCAAAGCTCAAGGCTGATACAAGGCCCCGTCTCCATCTCCTTTCAGGGTAACGCAACCTGAAAATGGACTCAGCCTTTGTTTGAGGTATTCTGCAGGATTATGTCCTCCAAAGCTATGCTCCTCCATCTTTCTAAGCCCAAGAACATGGCTCTTGGAAAACCTTCATGGCTACTGTGGATGGTGCTGGTACAAAATAGTTTGCATGTGCAGCCAAAAAAAGTCTGGCAAAGTGTTGTCCAGTTTTGTATCCTCTCAGGCCATTTTCTTTGCATGTTTGGGGATGTTGGTGCATGTTTTCCTTGCAATGATCTCACAGACAACCTCCTGATATTTGATGAGTCCAAAAACTTTCCAATTTCTCTGTTTCTGCAGCCATGGCCTGTGTGTACGGATGACGTTATTGTGGGAAGTGATGGGAAAGCTAGCTTGCCTCCTAGTTGCAGTGATAAAGTAACTTGGCCATATAGGTAAAAATCCTCTTTCTACCAAACGTTTTTCTCCAGGCACATGTTCACTATGATCCTGTAGGATCCCCTGCTTCAGCTGGGGAACTATAAAAACGGAGAGTCATTTACTGGGCATTTCTTTTGCTCTATTCTCTTATTTTGTAAAGTCCCTCTGTCCATGAGAAGCACAGAGATTATTAATATACCAATAAAGCTCCATTTGATAGAGTTTAAGGTCCCTGGCAGTTTGCTGACTGTGTTTCTCATGCGTGTTTTACTCCATCATTGCTCAACCCGAATTTTTCCTTCATTAGGAATAATTAACTGCTGAGTGAGGGTCAACCAAAGGACCGCAGTTTATTACAGGGAGAAAGAGGAAATCACAAAGCTGGTCTGCAGAAAGGGATCCAGTTTGGACTAGGATGTATTTCCCCCTTCGGCATATATTCTTGAACGTCTTTGTGATGGGCATTGCGTGTGAACATAAGTCGTGCGTGGCAGCCCGCGCCTCCCTCCGCGCACACGGAGCATTGCTGTGGCAACTGCAGTAATTGCTTCTGCAGAACAGTTAATAACAGGGCAGAGCTGCCTTTGGAGCAGTGCATTCCCTTTTCTGGTTGAAGAAAAAAAAATAAAAGAGGAGNNNAGAAGAGAAGAGAAGAGAAGAGAAGAGAAGAGAAGAGAAGAGAAGAGAAGAGAAGAGAAGAGAAGAGAAGAGAAGAGAAGAGAAGAGAAGAGAAGAGAAGAGAAGAGAAGAGAAGAGAAGAGAAGAGAAGAGAAGAGAAGAGGAGAGAAGGGCTCTGCTTTTCCTCCTTCCCCACCCCTCTGCAAAGCAGCATATCCCACTTGCAGCAGATCTCTCTTCCCTGCAGCCTGGCTCCTCCACCTCCCCTTGTGCATGTCCTAGGCTGTCTGGGACAGAGCCAGGTATGAAGCCAGAACCCTCTTTCACATCCAGGCTTCTGCATGGGGAGTTGTTGACCTCGGGCTATCAGGGAATGCCCGCTGGCAGGAATGATGCTCACTAGTGAAAAAGCAGCCTGGGTCAGGCTCCATCTGTGCTGATGCGGGGCTGCAGAAAAGCCCGATCTCCCAATTCACCACAGTCAGCCCCAGACTGCGCAAGGTCACCAGTCCACGTCGTGGTTCACTGGGGAAGGGCAGTTCTCCATTGTGCTGAACCACAAGACAGGACACATCCCCAGATCTCTCAGCACTGCAATTCAGCGGGATGGAATCCAGCAGCAGAGCCTCACGGATGCTCTGACAGATGTCTGCTATAGCTCATTCCTTTCTCCCCATCCATCTCCCCTGTTTTTTCCTGCCTGCTGCAGAGATGACAGCCTCCAGGGTGTTGGGACCCCGGAGCAGGGCCAGGGCATACAGCTAGCAATCTCAGCATCTAATTCAACTCTACAATCAATCTTGCTGCTTGTCTTTTGCCAATTATCCAGAGAAGCAGCTCAAATACCAGCCGTGATGGCAGCACAGGTAACTGCAGGTTTGCATCTTAAGCACAGGAAGGAAAGGGGCAGCAGCTGGAGCTGCCTCTTTGTTCGTGTGCTGGCAGAAGGTGCGTTGGCAGCGCTTTTACCTGCGAGCAGATGAAATCTGTGCTTAGCTCTGCTGGGCACGGTCCATCGTCCTGGCTCGTGAGCTTTACAGAAAGGCAATCACATCCACTCCGGAGCAGGGACGTGGTCTCATGGGTCGTTTTCTACTTGGGGTTTTGTTGCTACACAGGATGACTCAACACAGCTAAAGCTTCCGCATTCCCATTAACTTGAGCATAAGCATCGAAATTAGCTGATTTTGCAAGGTTTGGCTCCGGCTTGGCACTTCAGTGCACTGGTCTGCTCAAAGCTACCTCCAGCTGGAAGGTGCGCTCAGCAAGATGCACAATGCAAAATTTGCCCCGTTTAAGGCCGAGCGAGCTGCTGCCTTTGAAAGCACCCTGCGCTTTGAAAGCTTTCTGTCTGCTAAAAAGGTTGTCACCGTCTCCGTGAATTCCTCCCCCATGGGAAGGAACTGGCTCTGTTTGCTTTCTAGGCAAACTAGAGGTGTTTGTGCTGCTCAGGTTTACTGTGAGTCCCGAAATATTGGTCTGTGTTCAGGCTCGAGATCCTGAACCTGCAGGAACAGTCACCTTCCATTCAAACAGGGAAATTAGGAAATGAGAGCTAGAAAACATGACCCAAAGGCACCCAGTCTAGGAGGGTAAGAACCCCAAAGTGGATCTTTTTTTTCATAAATCACCTGGAAATTTAGGCTTTTTAATTGCTGGGACCTTCCGGTCATTTGGAGTGACTCGTTAGCATCAGGTAAGAGGCTGCCCTGGAGCTGAAGGTGCCAAACCAGGTCAACTGAGGTACAAAAATGCCCTTCAAGAAGTTCTGGTCCAGGAGATATTTTCCCTGGGCAATTCCAAGGGCAGATCGCAGGAGCTACAGCTGCTTCTTGGGAAGCTCTCACTTCTGCCGCCCTCAAAACCTCGCGAATATTTCCTTTCAGAAAGCCACGGGGAGGAGACTTGGTTCTTACAGAGTGCCTGGGGCGTGCTGGAGGCTTGGCAGCCGATAAAAGGCCTTTAACCTAAAATTAGTTGTGGAACAGCAGGCAGGGGAGCGGGCAGGGGAAGCAGGTCAGACCGTGAGTGCAGCAGCTTCTCGGGCTGCTCACCTGGGTCTCCAGTAACATCATTTGTGGTTCTTCTCTGTTCTTGGGATTTCTAGTGCTGGTTAATCTTTTTGACAGCTAATCCCAGCCCCGAGGTGCACCAGCTCTTTTAGCATCACCTGCCCTGCCTGCTCAAGCTCGGCTTGGTTGCAGGTTCAGTAACTTAGCAAGTGGTGGGTTTCCCAAGAGGTCTCTTTTCCTCCCCATGTACAAGCAGCTCAGGTCAGGGTGTCCTCCACAGATTCATTTTGCTCCTACGGACCAAGCCACGCTTGCAGGGACCAGCGTAAAAGCCTCTCTGGGCTGCTGGGGCTTTGGATGAACACGCTGAGCTGCTGGGCGTTTACAGCCGAGGCTCTGCAAGAGGATGGGAGCCCGGTCCAGCCTCAGAGGGATGCTCTAAGGTCTTGGTGTCCTTAGGTGCCTAGTAACAAGGATCCACGAAATGCCTTAGCAAGGTAAAATTTTTTGAAAGAGGAGGGATGTGTCCTCGTCCTTGGCCGAGTTATGTCCGAATGGCTTCCACCGGGGCTGAATCCCCAGCTCCTGAGCAGTGCCATGTGCGAGGAGGTCAGAGCTAAATGAATCGCTGATCTGTCACTGCCTACGGGCACAGATCGGACATTTATTATCCCGCATGGTGCACCTATAGGGAACGCGTGTCCCTGCACTCTCAGCAGACAAAGCAGCATGGGCAGGGAGAGCAGCAGTGATTTATGTCACGCTGCCAATGTGCTGAGCCAGCGCTGGAGCCTGCTGCACCCCGTCCGGGGTGGTGAACTGCCTCCCAGGCAAATTCACACGTGTGCTCTATAGGCGTCACGTTCGAGACAGCATCCCGCTCTCCAGCAAAGCAATGTAGGTCAGAGAGCTGCTCCTCTGAGGCACCTCCATCCCTTTGACCTCCTCCAGTGGGGCAGAGGACAAAGTCCAGGATTATTTCTAGGGTCCTGCAATCTGACATTGATGTGTTTAATCCATCAGATGTGTTCTTGCAGGGTTCTACACTTGCCTGGCATTTCCTCAGCTCCTGCCTTCGAGAGCTGGGATTTCCCAGCGGTTCCCCTTTCCCCTTCCCAGTTTGGGCAGAGCAAAGAGGGGTGGCTGCCACCAGCCTGGCTGGGAGGGTGCAGGGGTCCCCGGGAGGTGCTGGCTGATGAGGACTGGCTCCGAGGGGCACACAGGGAGGTTGGGGAGATGAAGGAGGAGGAAGAGGGCTGACGAAACAGCAGAGGGTGCTGGGAAGGAGGGAAGCAGTGACAGCAGCAGATCGACAAGGCTGGAAGAGCAGACCACAGGCAGATGGGAACCTTTTGAAAATTGGGCTTAAAAAAAGGAGTCCCAAAGGCCAACCCCTCTGTCACGAGAGGGACCTGGACCAGCATCACCCTGTGCAACCTCCTGCATCTGCTGGAGAGAGCAACGGTTTGGGAAATCAGGCCCTTTCCCAGTGTTTTTCAGCCCTGTGAGCTCTCCGCTTGGGCAAACCAGGGTCTCCTCTGTGCTTTCATTTCCCGTATTGCAAACTAAGCTTAACGCCCGGCTTGGAAAGGACGTTATAGAGGCAAAGCAGAGTGTATCAATGCTTTTAACAGGGTGAATTACAGCGCAGGATCCCAACGCGACGTGTGTGCAGGAACTTCACGAGGTCTCTTACTGCAAACACGAGCACCTGGCTTCAAGCCCGAGGGGAAGAGTCGTGCTGCGTTTAAGAAGAAGGGTATCCCCAAGGAAATGTTGGTTTAGACTGTCCGGGGGGGTTTCGGGAGGTACCGCGCTGCTGCTGGGTGTGGGGCTGCGTCCCAGGGCTGCCACCCGGGTGGGGACAGCGTGGGGACAGCGTGGGGACGGTCACTGCACAGCCTGTAGATGCCACCTAGGGGACACATGCAAGACCTCACTCCACTGCCTTCTCGTTTGCAGAAAAAAATCACAGAAGGCCCAAAATAGGGGCTCCAGAAAAAACCGCTGGTTTTTACACGCCAGCGACGCGGTGCTCAGCTAGCCAACAAGAGTTCGTTGCTAGTCCATGAGTCTTTTGATGAATTTTCTGTATTTCAGGCTATCCCCGCTGCTGAGCAGGTTTCATCTGGGCTTAGGTTTTACTGTGGTTTGCAGGAATGGCACACGCTGCCATGGCGGGGTCGTCCTGCCACATTTGGGGGTGAAGGAGTGCAGAGAGACAGATGAGTAAATAACCTCTCGGCTGCTGAGGCATGACTCTGATCTCTGCACACATCATTTTTTAGCAAGGGAAGAAGAACAACCTGCAGAAATATAACTACTGTGCACAGCCATTATGTTTCTGCTGCGATGAGATAGCATCATTGACACAACCCTTCCTAACTTGAGGCAATCCAGGACCTTCGTCGGCTTTTACAAGCTCAAGGGGTTGCAGAGGCAAATTGCTTCTTGGTGACAGACACCAGAGAGGGGAGGCTTGTTCTCAGAGCAGAGGTCCACCACCGCAAACCAAAAAAGCTCTGGTTTGACCTCTGCCAGGGCCCTTGGGTGCCCAGAAAATTGTTAACATTATCTAACACTACCTGGGTTTTAAGCATTGCCTGGACCAGAGATATCTTGATGAGCTGTGATTTTTCTTCTGGTCTTCAATGTGTTTTGTTTTTTCCTTTTTCACGCTGTTATCATCATTTAGCATGCTCAGTTAGCCAGGCACCAGAAGCACTTGGCTTAGCTTGGTGAGGAGAAGGAGCCTGTGCACCTTGTTTGAGATCAGCCCTTCTTCCCTGTGATGCCATCAGATCCTGGGGTTGCTCTGGTCCCTTCAAGCTGCTTTTATTTCATGTGAATCTCTGTAAGAGCTTGACCGTGCCTTAGGTTTTACTCTAACATGTCTTTTATAGGGCTGCAGCTCCCATCAGGGGTCAGGAAGGGAAACCCTGCTGATGCAGGCCAGGGTTTGGCTGTGGGATGCTGGGACTATGAACATGGCTCAACCAGATTTCCATCCCTAAATCCAGTGTTCGGAAGCTGAAATCATCCCCTGTTTCCCAATAGCGGGATGAGCCCAGAGCCTGGATCTCCTCCATGCCAGAGGATCTCCTCCAGAGCCTGGATCTCCTCCATTCCATGCCCAGTGGCTTCTCTACTGTGCTTATGCTGCTGTGATGAAGGTGCACGGGGAGCTTGAGCTGCAAAAGTAATAGTCGTGAAACGAGTTTGGGTGATTAACTGCGTTATTCCAGCCAAAGGACCTGGATCAGCCCCCAGTCAGCTTAATGGCTGCTCTGTGGATATTACCCAGCCGATACATCTTCCATGTAATCACCGTGCTGCGAGGACGAGACAGACTGATCTATGGATGTTTGTCTGCCATTTAACCAGCCCTGTAATGGTGACTGGGATTATTTAACCCACAATGATTCAGGGGCTGGGAAAAGCCATTCAGTGGGAAATGGCGATCACGACGGGTTCATTGGGGAAAAGGCCCAAGGGCATCCCGGTTTTGAGCTCGGGAGGGTTTTTGTAAGGCGCTGAAATATTTTGTAAAGCAAAACCACATCTTTCCCCTTTGTTCTTTCAGCTCATTTTGGTTTAACTCTTATGTTGCTTGGTGGGGGAAGGTCATCATCTGTCACTGTGACGGTCTCCACGCTGGGGCTGGCCACTTTAAGCTGCCTTTTTCCCACCCCAAACAAGACATCTGCATGAGGTCAGATGAATCAAGACCTCGGCAAGGCAAAGCTAGAAGAGGGAAGAAAGTCATCAGATACTGGGGAAAAAAAATCACCTCAAGGAATGCATCAAAAGCATCGAGTGAAGGACCGGCCAGGCTGTGTGAAAGCTCTGCAAAGCACATCAGAGATACTTGCTGAGCCTTGTATAACACATACACAAATTTCCTAAAATCTTCCTGGCAAATGAGATGTAGTCGAGCTGATGGAAGGGAATTATCCAGAGATACCCTGCTAATATGTTGTGACAAGCTCCCTGCTGCAATGCATTAGGTGCCCACTTAAATGCAGCAGCACAGAGAGAGTGTGAATGAGTGAGAGCTAAAGAGAGGTTCCCTGTGCTCAGCCGTGACACCGAGACACCTCAGAGAGGGCAAAAAAGGCAACCAGAGCCACTGGCACTGACCCATGGCAGGAGATAGCCCGGCTGCGTCAGTAAATACTTCGGATCATCATTTGCTCTGAAATTGGGGAGTGGGTGTCGGTGGGGGTGGTGGGTTTCCAGCTTTGATGCTTCACAAATATTGGAGGTGAAGGAAACCAGCCAAGCAGGATCAAACCCTGGTCATGGGGATGCTGGTGAGCTACAGAACATTGTTGGGCTCTTTGGTATCACCTGGGAGCCAATAAATCTTAGTCAGATCCTACCAGCAAAAGAGCTGGCCCTAAAAAAGTAATTAGATGCCTCTCTCTCTGTATCTCGGTATGTATGAACTTATTTCCCCAGCTCCGCTATTTCAATAACAGCTTTTCCCTGGGGATGTAAGAGTTGGTACCAGCAGGAGAAAAAAGGCTCTCACATTGCACGGCGTGATACGCGAACTGGAAAAAAGCAGACTTTCCTTCCACTATGATTTGCAGAGGTTTGTGAGGGTTTGGATGATTCTATGAAATGAAGAGATGGGGAATGACCCAAGGAACGACTGAATGCAGCTCTACTGACCACAGAGATCATCTGCAAGGCAGAGTCCAACCCACCTCTGAAAGCAAAGGTGGACGAGGCTGAGTTTGTCCCCTTCTACGCCCCCAGTGGTGTTGCTGGTGGAGGGGATGAGGATGGGACAGGCTCCCAAAGCTGTTTTCAGCGTCTAAAGCCGTAGCTGGCTTTTCCAAGGGCTGGGCCCCACTTGTACCCTACATGCAGCGGGCGTTGCATGTTCTCACTGCAAACCAACGCACATCACTGGATGCCACATCTTCCCCTGATGGTGATGGGACAGTGTCAGGCCGAGTTTCACACAGGGCCATCCCCCAGGAGGGGCCAGGACGGAGGGACTTTTCCAGGCAGTTGCAGCTGCCTTGCAAACAGCGTGGAGACCCGTTCATCTCAGCCGGGCTGACAGCACAGCAGCCGCCGCAGAGGGAATTGCCGGAGGCAAAGAGCAAATCTGAAGGATCAGACGGGAAACACTGAGCAGTGGCAGATGGGCAGGCAGAGCGCCCGGGTCCAGCGACAGCGCCTGCGGGAGGCAGATCGGCGGAGGAGAGCCCTGCCTGGCTGCTGCGTGGGACCAGCTGTGATAACTGCTCTGCTCCACGGGGAACTGCCTGGGGGGACCTTTGCTGGATTAGAAAGAGGAGCATTTCTGCACTGAATTGACTTGACAAAAGCACACCATGCCGGAGGACATGACACAGTCCTAGGAGGAGCAGAGAAAGTGCCATGGCCCTTGCCTTGGCCGCTGGGGCTGCCCCAGACCTTGCTCTGGGCAACGTTTCCAGCCAAGTAATTTCCGACAGCCCCATGTGCGTGACCAGTCAGTTCCCACATGCTCCCTTTCCAACGCTCTCCTTTAGCTTCTTGGAAAGGGTGTGGGGGTTAGCTCGGTGCCAGAGCTCACCAATTCATTCAAGCGTGCGGAGAGAGCAGCAGGGTCCCGTTCGCTGCACCCCGCTGGCACCACCACCCCGCGGACCGTTCAAGCATCACTGCCCTGATTTAAGGTGCTCTTTGCTGAAAAAAGGGGAAGGTGTGGAAGCCGATGAGCAGGTTCATAACCCAGCTCTCATTACAGGAGGAGTGGAAACCTTTGGTTTCATTCACAGCAGACCTCCACAAACCCACAGGTCAGGATTTATTCCTACTCAAGTCCTCTTCTAGCACCAGTCCACTCACTTCTGGACAAGGGGGAGCTGGTAAAACACTCAGCTACCGAATAAGAAAGTCACTGCTGTAAGAATTTGGCTAAAAGCATTAAGCGAGGGGAATCACAGAGCAATTTAATTCTGAAGGGATGTCTGGGGGACTGCTGGGTCATGCTTCATCTTGTCCTAGGGCTGGATCCTGAGACAGGCGAAGGATGTCCCTAGGAAAGCTCACATCTCTGCACTGAGGATGGTGTCTGGGGACACCCATGCCGTGTCCTCCTCAGCTCGGACACAGGCGGGTTTGGGTTCACCAGTTCCATGCACACCGTGCCACTGGAGACCTGAGCAAGGATGGTGACCCCAATGTCCCCTGTGAAAGAGCCACCCTGCCTGAAACTGCCTGGAGACAACTAGCATGTCTTCTCCATCCAAAGGGTCAATGCTTCTCCTACCACCCTTGATTTTCTTTTTGCCTTTTTCTTTTTCTTTCTTATTTTTATTTTCACTTCTTTTTTACCTTACAGCTCATCTTCAAAATCTATAGAAATAGTATTTAGAAGCGATTTGTATCTTCAACCCTCTCTTTTTCACAGCAGCCTGGTCATTTGCTATTCACACTTCGGGAAGATTTAATCTCATTGTCTCCTGACAACTTCCATTTTCACTTGCGAAGGTTCTGAGCTCCGGTGAGGCCCACACTTCAGCTTAAGGCACATTTCTGAGAAGCTCTTTCAATTACAGGCAGATTCCTGGCTTTGCTGCAATTTGAAAAGTATTTGCATACGAAATAAAAAAGTCTTATTTCGGGGAAAAGTGCCAAAAGGCTGCAACCAGTTAGGGCCAAGTCCTGAAAGCTGGGAGCACCTGCGCTGGGGGGAGGAAGATGGAGAAAGGTGTGTTGGGGAGGGGGAATAGGGAGACAACGAACAAGCAAGGGTGAAAAAGAGACAGATGCAGAAGTGAGAGAGAAAGCAGTGTGCTGCGATCCCTCTCTTCCCTTCAGTCCCTTGCAAGAGAAATGCAAATCTCTCTCTTTTACAGGAGGGAAGAGTCAAGTGATAAGGCCGTCCTTCTAGCCATCACCGCTGGAGAGCTTAGGGTGGTTTTGGAGAGTCTCCAGGCTCTAGCGCTCTGCTGGCGTGCAATAAAATAGCCAGCAGCCTCTTCCAAAATCCATCCTTTCGCACTGGGGGGACCCAACCGGGGTGCAGCCCACGCTCTGCTGCCCCCGTGCAGCGGAGAAGGGTGAAGGCTATTCTTGGTGGTGGTCTGCCTGTTCAACCTGTTGGGTTCAGGTAGCCCATAAGCACATAGTCCTGAGCTATCTGAGCTTGCCTCCAGCCCTGGAGACTTAGAATCATAGAATTCGGGGTGCAGCCCTTCAGGAGCAGACTGCTCCAGCGTGGGTCCCCCGTGGGGTCACCAGTCCTGCCAGCAAACCTGCTCCAGCGTGGGCTCCTCTCTCCACAGGTCCACAGGCCCTGCCAGGAGCCTGCTCCAGCGTGGGCTCCTCTCTCCACAGGTCCACAGGCCCTGCCAGGAGCCTGCTCCAGCGTGGGCTTCCCATGGGGTCACAGCCTCCTTTGGGCACCCACCTGCTCTGGCGTGGGGTCCCCCATGGGCTGCAGGTGGATATCTGCTCCACCATGGACCTCCATGGGCTGCAGGGGGACAGCCTGCCTCACCGTGGTCTTCACCATGGGCTGCAGGGGAATCTCTGCTCTGGTGCCTGGAGCACCTCCTGCCCTCCTTCTGCACTGACCTTGGTGTCTGCAGAGTCGTTCCTCTCACATATCACAGAATCACAGAATCACAGAATCATTTGGTTGGAAAAGACCTTTAAGATCATCCAGTCCAACCGTACCTGGCCACCACTAAACCATGTCCCTAAGCCCCTCGTCTGCCCGGCTTTTAAATCCCTCCAGGGATGGGGACTCCACCACTGCCCTGGGCAGCCTGGTCCAGTGCTTGACAACCCTCTCCGTGAAGAAGTTTTTCCTAATATCCAATCTAAACCTCCCCTGGCACAACTTGAGGCCATTGCCTCTCGTCCTATCACTTGTTACGTGGGAGAAGAGACCAACACCCAACAATATCCTCACTCCTCTTTCCCAGCTGCAGTTGCGCAGGGTTTTTTTTTCTCCCCTTCTTAAATACGTTATCCCAGAGGCGCTACCACTGTCGCTGATGGGCTCAGCCTTGGCCAGCAGCGGGTCCATCTTGGAGCCGGCTGGCATTGGCTCTATCAGACAGGTGGGAAGCTTCTAGCAGCTTCTCACAGAAGCCACCCCTGTAGCCCCCCTGCTCCCAAAACCTTGCCAGTCAAATAAAGGAATGTTCTTCCTTCTGATTCCTCCCAAGTGTCAGACTGAAGTCAGAACTCTGTCTCCTTCCCATGGGAATCTATCAACTCCCAATGTTATGAGCAATGCTCAGTTAATAATGTTCCTGCTCTTGCCATGTGCCATATACGCGTGGAGGGGAGGTGGTGCCAGCACAGAGGCTTTGTTAATGCAACAGAAATATATTTGATCTTCTCCTTGCTGAAAGCGCTGTGTTTGTGTGAGAGCAGGAGTGCACGAGGGTGTGCGAAGGGGGATGGGGAAAGAAGCCATAAGCTTTATCAGAGAGATTGTAATTGAAATTAAATTGCATTTGATGTGCCACGATTAGCAATTCCAGAGTGAATGTGAGACAGGCAAAGTGAGTGTTCATGTGAAATGCCTTGTTTAATCACTTCTCCACATTATTAAAACCATTTGGAAGCATCGCTCCTTGCCATTGGCACGGACTCCCCTGACCCAGGAAATGTGTGCTCTGAAGACATCGTTCAGGGGTCAAAAAGCCAAGCGGCTGGGAAGTGCTTTGCTCTTTTCTATGAAGTAAGCCTGTCTCTTGCTGTGGGTGTGGAGCTTTGCCTGAATTGAGAGCTTTGGTCTGGCTGCTGATGGGTCAAGACCTACCAAAAGGGTCACAAAAAGGAATAGGGGAGGATTTTGAAACAGATTTTGAAAGACCAGGCTAGAAAGAAGTTTACCCACAGGTAACAACACAGCTTAAGCCGTAAGTGTGGAAGTTTCTTTCCCCATGGATGGGCTGCACCAGCGGGCTGAAAAGCCCTCCGTGATGGCTCTGCCCCAGGAGAGGGAAGCATCCCCCGAGCAGGCTGCGTGGTACCAACGGTACCATCATGTACCAGTAGGTGTGGTTGGACTCCAGACCTCCAAAACAGGTTTGCTGGGGGCTTCAGCCAGCCCTGACAGTCCTCAGTGTCCTCCTGTGTCCAGCTGCCACCTTCCAAATGGTTGAAATTCAACTGGAGGTGCAGAAGAGACCAACCTGAGAGTCCATTGGGGCAGTTCAGCAGAGGCTCCCCTGTTCGCCTGTGCAGTTATATCCTGCGAGTCCCCTGCGCTGCCTCTGGTGACCCATTTGGTGGTGATGCCGGGGTTATTTTCCGTGGTGGCGGTGCCTAATTAAGCAGCTCCTGCCTCCTCCTCACCCTGTTCCTCACTCCCAGGTCCATATGAGGCTCTCAGTTGTGCTGGAGGTGCAATTTCTGGGTTTGCTTAGTCAAGTGGATGGGGGAACCGACTGAGGCTTTGAGTTACCCCCTTCTCTCATTTTTTTTTCTGCCAGCATGAGTGTGTCCCTAAAGGCTCTGCCTTATTGGTTTCCAGGACCAGTGGCAGGTTTCACCGAAGAAAGTTGGCTGAACGCAGAGCAACAGTGCCTCTTTATGGGTTTATTATACAAATGAAGCTCCTTAGAGGCCAAAGGGGTTTCACCGCACTGAACTTGCAGTAATGCAACACTAAAACAATCATTTTGAATCCTGAGGGAATGAACTCTTAAATAAATCAGTCAGGGGGAAAAAAAAAAAAAAAAGATTCCAGGATGTTTATGAGACGGATGAAGGGATTTTAATTAGTCGGCAAGATTTCATTTAAACTGCACGGCACTCCGGAAGGGGGTATATTAGCTCCTTTGTGAAGTTTTATGCTGTTTCTAGCACGTATCTGATGAACTTGCTTTCACTGCAGGAGTGCCACGCATCTTTTTTTAACCACGTTAGGAGTCCTCAGGACTAGGAGAGGCTGGCGGGCGGTCCCCGGTGTGCGGTGGGCAGTGCTGGCAAAGCGATGCGCGGAGAGAAGCAATGTTTTTCCTGGAAAAGGCAGGAGGCTGGTGCTGTCTGGCAGCTGTCCTGGGTAGATGCTGCAGGAATTTCTCCTTCCTTGTAGATGCCACTTTCAAAGAGGGAGGGAAATACCCTCCGGAGCAGCAAAGAACACAGCTGCACTAGCTGCGATGAGCTAAATCAGCGTTTGAGTCAGCCCTGCCCAAGGAGGGCTTCAATTTCCAGGTATTTCAAACCTGGCCCACTTTGACTTTGCATTAATGGATGAAAAAGGTGAAGTTGTGCCTGAGTCATATCATCCACCGGTGCCGGTGATGGCGTATTCCTGTGCTGCCTTCGGACCGCAAACAGCCCGTTCCAGCGCTGTGAGTCATCCCCCCAGTGCCATTTACTCAGCACATTCTCCCACTCAGGCTGAGTCACTCGCAGCCACCCGGCTGCGGTGTATTCCCCACCAGGATGGCACTCGCTCAGCAGGAGTTAACCTGGCGTGTGTATTATTTGAGTATAAATCTGGGAATAACCCCGTGTTTCTGAGAGGAGGAAGCTAAGGGCGGGAGCTGGGCTCCTTCTGCTCTCTGCAGAGTTTTTGGAGTAGGAGCACACATCTGCAGCCAGCTCCCCGTACCTGGACCACTGCAGCACAGGCTAATGGCCTAATACGCTACTCCTGCTCACCTGGAGGAAAAAACCACAGCATTTTGTGTTTGATTTTTTCTACCATTTCCTTCAGAAAGCCTAAATTTGGGTAAAGAGTGTGTATTGAGAACCCTGCCTTTCTGCTGGACAAGCTCCAGCTCTGGGCTGCTCTAGCCACGGGCTCACTCTCATAGTGAGAGCCCAGGATTTCCAGCCCCGCTGCTCGTGACACGCAGATGGGATTGCAAAGTCACTGTTCAGTTTACACATCGCTAAGCTCTTGAGCCTGATCATTTCTGCTGGACGCAGCCTGTTTGCTAGAGAGGCATCCAGCTTTGCTCTGGAAACAGCAGAAGGATGGCTAGTGCCTTTTTGCATGGATTAGTCATGCTCGTTGCAGAAAAAACCTTGTGCTTCATTTCCAATGCAAAGCTGCCTCACCACTGATTCCTTGTCCTCTACATTCAAGAGCACTTGAGTACCTTGTATTTTCTCTGCGGGGACACACTTATTCACTGTGATCAAATCACCTCTCAATCTGGCTTCTTTTTTTTTTTTCCTTTTTTTTTTTTTTTTTTTTTTTTCTTTTTTTTTTTTTTTTTTTTTGCTTTTTGATCAGCTAACCAGATTGAGCTCTTTAAATCTGCCACGGAATGGCATTTTCTCTAGGTCTGCAAACACGCCTGGTCCCTGCTCTCAGTCCCTTCTGATTTTTCACCTTCTCTTAAAGACCACAAATGCTGGCAAGACCTGAGCTGTCCGTGCAGGCAGAGCCAGGGAAGCACATATTTATTAGTTGGGCATTTCTGGCTCTAACGCCGATACGTATCGCCTCCAGCCCCTTCAGCGAGGCTGGTGTTTGGTGCTTTGTAGCCTGGTTCATTTTCTGAGCTGTCAAATTCCAGGATACAGACCCCCATTGGTAAGCCTGGCTTGTCCTTTGATGACCAGAGCTTTGCTTCTGGGGAGAGATGAAGGCAAGGAAGAGGTATAAACTGATGGATTAGAATCATAGAATCATAGAATCATAGAATCATAGAATCATAGAATCATAGAATCATGGAATGCTTTGGGTTGGAAGGGACCTTTCGAGGCCATCCAGCCCAACCCCCTGCAGGGAGCAGGGACATCTTTAACCAGATCAGGTTGCTCACAGCCCCGTCCAACCTGACCTGGAATGTTTCCAGGGATGGGGCCTCCACCACCTCTCTGGGCAACCCCTTCCAGTGCTTCACCACCCTCAGTGTAAACAATTTCTTCCCTATATCCAGCCTAAATCTCCCCTCCTTTAGTTTAAACCCATCACCCCTTGTCCTGTCACCACAGGCCTTGCTAAAAAGCCTGTCCCCGTCTTTCCTAGAGGCCCCCTTGAAGCACTGCAAGGCCGCACTAAGGTCTCCCCGCAGCCTTCTCTTCTCCAGGCTGAACAGCCCCAGCTCTCTCAGCCTGGCCTCGTAGCAGAGGGGCTCCAGCCCTCGGAGCATTTTTGTGGCCTCCTCTGGACCCGCTCCAACAGGTCCCTTATTATATAGGAGACTTGTAATCACTGGCCTGTCTTCTCTTCTTTGCTATTCACCAATTTATCAAGCTTTGCCCATGCCTTTATTGCATGTGATTTTCTATCTGCTTCAGCGGTGGTGATGAAAAGGGAGGGAAGTGTCTGACGGCGGCTCTGCAGCACTCCACCAGAAGCATCCCACCCAAAGGTGATTTCCTTCTGGCAGCTCTTTATTCATCTGCTTCATTAACACTGGCAAGCCAGGCTTTGTCGGGAGAGGTAATATCTTTTCTCAGTCCAGTTGGGCAGACAAAGTCGTTTTCAGGCTTAGTGCTATCATTTAATGAGCCAAAGGCCTTTCAGAAATCAAAATCTACTGTATCAGAGCAGGTACTTTATCAACCATAAGTGTGAGACTGAAAATCCACTTGACAGAGACAGCTTCAATCAATTCATGGCAAGACATTCCCAGCCTTTAGTTCCCAATTAGCTGAATCCCATGACCAACTTTCCCATTATTTTGCCCTTGACCGACACCTGTTTGGAGAACGTGTTGTGGTCGGGGACATCCTGCTGGTCTTCTCTGCACAATGCTCCATCAACTTCTGCAAGTTCCCCCCTAAGAAGGATTTCTCACTCATTAGCATTTAATATCAGCGTGCTGAAGAACTCCTTGACCAGGTTTTTGGAGACTCCTGAATGAAAATTATCTTGGATTATCAATTTGAAATTATATAAATATCCTTTTTTTCCTATCAGGTGTTGCTTAACAACCACCTTAGTTACTAATGGACCGAAAAGTATTTTATTTCTCTCATGTCATACAGGCATGTTTTCCTGCTCCTTCGCAAATATAAAAAATAAATATTATTGGAGATCTTTTCAAGACTGCCAGCATCTGTTCCTTGGAGATGTACAGAGGAATGAAACCTCATCAAAGGACGAGTCTGGAAATAACCCAGTTAATGTTCTTAGGAAAAAAAAAAAATGACCAGTCTTTTTGTGAGAGAGGAAGCTATTTCTTAAAAGACTTTAAAAGAAAAACCAAAGGCAACCTCTGACTCTTGTTCTGGAAATAATACAATTACACAGAACACATTAAAGCCCCAAGGGATCATTTATAGCATACGATGTGAGAAACCAAAGCCTCCAGGAAAAGTTAAATGAAAAGGAAGAAGGAAGCAGAAGTGATGGAGTAACCATCCCACTCTTCACTCATTTCTCTCGGGGGACATTGCGCATCTCAGACACCTACCACGGCCCTCCCTCCCCAGCAAGCAGCTGAAGAGGTGGAAGGGGTGAGCGTTCCTCATACCCAAGGCTGCCAAAATAATTCCTATGCCTTGGATAGTGAGACTTGCTCCATCGCTGAAACACCTTTCAGCCACAAAGGTTGTTTGAAATACGAATCTGAGTTTCCCCAGACACCTCAGAGGTTTCCTCTCTGCCTCCGTTGCTGACTAGAGTCAGATTTAAGGGCTAAGGGTGTACGTACAGACACATTCCTGGTTCTCCTGGACATCTCGGTGTCTGTCAGTGGAAGCGCTTTGCTGAGGGTCAGCAGAGCTGTGAGAATCGGAGCTTGGACTCCTGTGCCGTAGTGGATACGCAGCCGGTTTACTGGCAAAAACTTACTGTGTTATCTTTCTATTGACAGAGTCTTAATGGTCAACAAAAGAGAAACTTGCAGGATAAAGTACAAATACATCCTTCCTACCTTGCCCTTCTACTGCCCTTCCCTCCCCTCCACCCCCTTGCTGACATCCCATCCCCGTGTCCTCACCCTCCTCGTCCTCCCCCCCTCTCCATCCTGAGCCCAAACTTCTGTAGCAAGCGCTTGCCTAGAAGCCCGGTTGAAAGAAGGAGGGATGGAGGATTTGCGAAGCGGGATGGGAGACAGCAGGGAGCAGGGGTCCTGGCACAGAGCATGGCTTCAGGTATGGCGAGTGAGGGTGGGGGTGAGCGCCGTCCAGGCTGTAAGGCTGGGAGTAGGGCAGATACTGTGCCCCTTCCTAATAACAAATACACCCATGGACATAGGAATAAACCAGCTCCAAAATAAAATAGAGTTTTGCCCAAAAAAAGTACATTGTGATGTTTAGGGGTAGGGTGGCTCAGGTGTCCCAGTCCAGCTCTGCAGGTTTGGACTGATTTCCAGATTTGAGGAATAAAAATGACTTTCTTCTTCCTGTCAGCTCCCTGCAAATGTAGTCACGGGAAGCAAAGTGCTCTTTAGAAACCCTGGATGATGGGCGCAGGCGTGCCTTAACCCTGCTAGCCCCGAGCCTCACATGTCTCTGCCACCGCTGTCTGTGTTGTAAGGCTGCTCTGATGTGTCAGGCTGCAGCACCGGGAAGACAATAAAACGAAATCTGTGTTGCTTCCTTTCACAAAGCTCCATGGTCCCATCAAAAACCAACTGAGGATGGTGCTAGAAATCCAGTACAGTTTGAAGCAGGTCAGGGTTATAATTCATGCTTGCAGTTTAGTTTGAAATCTTTACTTTTCCTGGCTCAGAAAATCAAGAAGCAACTTGAAAAGACACCCAGAGTCGATTATCGTTTCTAAAATATTGTGACTTGGATCAGTCACCTCAGTTTGATGAAGAAGGTGGGGAGGGGAAGGATGAATCCTGATTTCCCAGTCTGGGGGGGGAAGGGCCCTCCTGTGTTTAAGAAAACCAATATAAGAGAAGAAGGAGGTTGGCATCTTCGCGAGATGCCAGGCTCAGCCAATCTCCGGGTGAACTGCATACATACATAATCCTCATTACATATTCCACAAACAACTTCCACTCCGCTTCCAGACAGCCACCCACCAGCCACCGAGCACGATGATGTTCCTCGCATGACAACCACAAAGTTCAGCAGCCCAGAAGCTGTGGAGCGCAAACCAAAAAGGCAACCATCCCTTCTGCCATCACCTTCCTCCTGTGGCCTCGTCCGGGGCACAGCTGAACACGAGGCCAGAGGATTGCTGGAAAGTGGGGACACACGCCTGGAGCCAGGGCAGCAGGGTGTTCTCCCACGCCATGTTTTGAGATTGGGAGGGTGCCAACTGTGGAATTAGAGTATCTGGCAGAAAACGGAAGTATTTCAGCACAGCCTCAAATTGGTTTGGGTCAGGAACGTTTCCTTGGTGCCACATGGCTTCAACTGAGGTTATTGAAAAGAGACACCCTGGGTTCAGTTGCCCAAACAGGGGTGGCTATTGCTGTCTGAGGTGCTGGAGGCCATCTACGAGGTCCCTGGGGCTGGAAAATATGATATAGGACCGGTGGAATTATTACACCCTTCAAAAGAGACAGCCCGAGCACCTTCTTGCATTTAACATGGGGCTAGACATCTCCACCTGGGAAACCACGACAAGCCCACGTGGCTGCGGAGCTGCCTCGCTCCTCCTGCTCCATTCGCTGCCTTTCTGCAGCTGAAGCTTAGGCACCAACCCCAGGTGCTGACACACACGCAGGCACCTCGCGCCAGCTACCAGCGTTGAACCGGCGATGAACGCGCCCTCTGAAGTAGGCTGCCAGAGAAAAAAAAAAAATCACCAGGAGTTTACAGGAGAAACAAATGGACAAAATCCCTCGGCTTGTGTTTGGCAGCCGAGATGAGGAGGATGACTCAGCCCTCCCAGCTTTCAAGTGCCTGAATTTGTGACATGAGCAAATGCAGCAAAACACGATGGGATCCAGGTCCTGTTCCTGAGAGCACTTCTCATATTTATTCCAGTACGTGGAGGCAACGCTGAATGCTGCAGAGCTGCTGAAAGCTGTGCTGCTGAATGCGCCACGGAAGCGAGGTGGGGTTTGCAGTGGAATAAATAGTAGCTGCTCATCCAGTAGCAGTTTCTCATCAGGACCATCACAAGTCTTCGTCAGCCTAATTGGGATGGGGGGTACTTTCCTCCACTGATGCGTTGTTTGACCTGGGGCGGTGGTCTGGCAGCGGGGGGAGGTGCCATAAACGTGCAAATTAGCAAGGTGCAAATGAGAAAAACGTTGTTCTGGTAGAACTGCACCTGAAATTGAGCTCTGGAGCAAAGGGCTGAGGTACTCTCTGCTTGGAGAACAGATGTGACTCCTCACCTGATAAGCTCTAAGCATTCGGCAATGCTGTTCCCCGCTGCAAGAAAGCCCCTGTTCCCTCATCTTCTCCCCTAAATCCGTCACCTGCAGGCGAAAGAAATGGAAAAGACATCCTGGTTATCAGACGAAGACATTTTCTCATCAAACATACGTGTCCCCCTAAACCAAAGACCCACTCCACACAACGCAAGGCTGCAGTCCCGATACAGAAATGCTTCTCTCTCCCTACCACATCTGCCCGGCCATGGGAGAGATCACATTGTGGCCATGACGAGAGGTCAAAGCAGATATAGGAAGGTGATAAAAGAGAGCATATTCCAAATTAGACGGACAAAGGGTGGGAAGAGGAGACTTTTTTCCTGCCTCTCATAAGGAGGAGGTGCTCAGCAAATGGGGGGGGACTTGTTCAATGCATTGGCCAAGTCATTATCTCCTTACACCTCTACATTTGTGAGAGGAACTCACTGAGCTGTGACCTTTCCAGCCCCTGCTTGATGCTCCAGACATTTCCCTCCCCTTGGGAAATCAACAACAACAAAAAGAAACTTGTGCTTTCCCGTACCTGTGAGTGTCCCTGCAAAATGAATGTGGCTGCAAAGGGAAACGAGGGAGCGTTGAGGGGACCTGGCAGGAAGAAGGAAGCGAAGCTTATCAGACACGTGAGGAGCAATCAGGAACTGGGGTCATGCTGGCCAGAAGCAAAAGGAGGAAACCATAAATGTTTCAAGCACGGGGAGACTTTGCCCATACTGAGCAGCCAAGTTACAAGCGTGTGTCCAGGTGGTACTCAGGATTTGTGCCTTATCAAGAAGTTCAAAGAGCAGCCACCACAAGGCTGAGCTCCTGCCTACAGACTTCACCTGAATGGGGCAGGAACTCAACAGCTATGGATTGTGGGGAGAAAAAGCATCTTCTGGTTTCCAGGAATTTCCTTGTCCCTGATGCTCTGCAGCCCAGGAGTCTTGAACACCAGGTGAACCATGGTGTGAGCTACCAGTTCATCGAGGGATGAACAAGCATGACCCATTCTCCAAAGCTCTTTGGGGGAAAGCTCAGTGGGTAGCCCTCCAGGTTGTCTCTCTGCTCCTGGTGCCATGTCCCTGAGGTCTTCAAAGGTGTCTTCATCCCTCCCCAGCAACTTCATGGGCTTTCTTCCAGTTCCTGTGATTGGAAGAGATACCCTGGCTCCTTTTGGCAAAGCTGTGCAACGGCCTGAGCAATGCCAGCTGTAGCTGTGTGGCTGGAATAACAAGGGTGCTGGGAGCGAGTAATAAGCAATTAAATGCTAGATTAGCAAACACCACAACCATAGACCGTCAAAGGAATAGCACAGGTCTCTGAAAGAGCCTGTGCTATGTAATGTGGAGAAGGATGTAGACAATGTGAAATGTCCAAATGTAGCTTTTGAGGAGGATTAGCATGAATTCAGTGCAAGCCGTATTGCTTGTGCATTTGATACACAGCTTATTAAACAGGCATATGACAGAAGATAACCAGCTTGGTACTATGTCTGAGGGATGGGTTTGATGTACACGAAGGGAAGATGCAGGTTACGTTTCTGTTGCTGGACAGCTTACATTGGCCCTGCTGTTATCGGCCGATGGCAGGAGAAGGTTGCACTTGCTGTTTGCTACCTGACAGAGAAACCTACTGGATGGATCTGCTGCTGGGTCTGTTTGTGTGTCTGGCACGTGTGGAGCGAGCTGGGCAGGGTTGGATTAGGGACCGAGTGATCCATGGTCTTTCAGTGTGAGACCAACTCATCTTATGCCCTTCCAAGGGCCATATGAATGCAAGAGAGATCTCCCTTTCATGTCAGCTCCTATGGGTCTCCAGTTTCACACGATGCCTGTGGGCTTAAATACAAGTAAAACTCAATTTGGCCACTGAATTTTGCTGAGTTTTCCACTGTAAGAGGAGAACAAGTTGTTGGGTTGTCAGAACAGCAACCTTCAGATTGGACCAGATCTGCACAGCGTCTCTCCATGTCTTGGTTTGGAGCAGATTCTCAGGTTGGACGTTCAGTTCAGGACGGACCAGCATTTGTATCTTTGGCATTTAATATCCCTGGTTGAGAATCTCATCAAACTTTGTGACAAAACCCAAACCCAAATACATTTTTCCCTGGATTTTAATGATGGTATTTTCCACTGATGCCCCCAAATAAAATCAGAATAATTTTTATGCTCCTGGTGGCTTTCAGCACGGATCTAAACCTGGGCAAAAGATGAGAGGATGTATGTCAGCTCTTGTTTATTGAGATCTGAGCAAGAGCCCTTTGTGTCGTGGAGTGGGCAGAAGAAGTAAACCAAGGGCAATAAATATTTGTTCTTTGCTTGCAAAGGAATTTCCCTGTAAGCCTCACCAGTCTCCAAAAATATCTTGACATGTTATTTTCTCCTTTCTCCTATTGATTCTTGAAGCTGTCACTGTGACAGACAGTCGAAAGTGCTCTGCAAACACCCCTCTCAACAGGGAAAGCTTTCATCTGCCTCTTAATTTTTTGTTTAATTTTTATTTTCATACCTTCGCTGTCTTTTCGGCACCCGTTCTTCAGTTCAGGAGGGGGATCATTTGTTTCAAGCCTGACTAAGTCACTGACTACCTGATTTTCTCATTATTGTGTTTTTCATAATGCCTCCCTCATATTAGTCTGGAAGCAGTTTTCGATCTGAGGATTAGGTGCTGAAAGCTAATAAGAGTCTCGTTAAAAATTAATTGTTTTCCTTTGTAAAGAAAATAAATAAATGAATAAAGATTAGCAGCTGTGCTACTAAAACCACACAAAATCCTAGCGTCTTCCTGAAAGCCTGCCTGGCCAGATAGATGTTTTTGAGAGCTGTTTGAGTGGTCTGCGGAGATAATTCGTCAGATGGATTCGCTCCATACCTCTGTCTTCACCCAACAAGCAGCGTGTGTTTCCTCTGCACTAGTTAGCCACCTAAAATTGGTTGAATATATTTGTGAACCTATTTCAGATGCCTAAATTTCAGTTCAGGCATCACTGGCAGACCGATTCTTGTTTTTATCTTTTGGCACTGAAAAGCTGCTTGATGCCTCTAAGTCCGGATGACAGATACTACGAAGAGTTTCAGAGATGGTTCAGATCTGGGATGCTTCACTTCATCCCCAGGGGAAATCGCCTCCAGAATGACAGAGTTTGGATATGAGACGTGAGGAGCAGGACAAAGAGGAGGGATGAGGCTGGGTGGGGGGGTTGGCAGTACAACACGGTGCAGATTTCTTGCCAAGGGACTGCTCCTCGTGTAGGTGACTGTAGCTGCTGAGGGCATCTGGATAAATTCACATGGGTAGAATGAATGAATATCAGAGATGGTTTGGATGCCCTGGTTAACAGCTTGTGTGTGGACTTGGTCCAATGTCTGCTACAAAATGAGCTGGTTTTCACTCTGGGAATAGTCAGAGTCTCAGTTTATCAAATTAGCAGCTTTGCTCCTTTTATTAAGACATAGAAATCAACCGTTCGCCCCTTCTTAATCAGCCCAGGTAAGAACTACAGTAGGTCCATTTAACCCGACGTCATGGGGATCAGGCACTGATCAGCTGATGGCTGGTAACATCCTACTTCAACCTAATTCAGCCTTGGCTAATGATTATTGCCCTGCCCCACTCTGAGCCCTTCTCCTCTTGGGGAAGGAACCAAAAGGCAGAGAGCGATGGTATGGGAAAAGGAGATAGCCTGCAATTTTCTTTTCTACTCCCCCCAAACACTGCAGTGTTGGCTGCTGTGTTGCAGGGACTGAAGCTGTGTCAAGGCGGATGTGGCAGGACCAGGGAAGCATCCGTTAGTGAGGACGTTCCTGGCTATAAGGTGCCCGTGGGCGTTCCTGTGGGATCCAGATCTCAAACTGAGGATTTACTCTAGCGTTTCTCTCTTCTCTTTCCTGCACAGCCAAGCTGGATATGCTTTATTTCTACAAGCATGATAAAGAGAAATTCAGAGGGACTGAAAAAAATAGTAATTTTGGAAAAGTCAAAATATTTTAAGTTTTTGATTGACACAAAAGATCCCAGCATTGTCGAAATGGAAATGTCTCTTTTGTGCTCACTGCAAGACCATGAAATGCTGTTTCACCTCTGCTCAAGTGAGTAAGAAGTATGAGATGGCAGGTACAGAAAGGGCACTAAAAAAGAGAAATGGCTCATTCCACGTGATTCTGAAATCCCATGGAGCATATGGGGGAATGCAAGGAGGGGTTAAAGGTGATGTGTAATTGTCGGACCCCCTTTGGCTCCTGCATCTTTTTGCAGGTTGGTCAAGGTGGCCTCCAAATCAGCAGATATCCAACTCGCTTTACCTCCCACGATTGTGCAAGGACAGGCAAGTTTCAGGAATTGTGCTTCTGGCCTTTCTGAAGCTCGCTGAATATTTGCAGAGCAGACTGAAGGGCTCACCCAGGAGCTAATGGCAAGATCATCGGCTGAGATTTTCTGGGTGGGTTTCTTGCAGCAGGTGCTGTGACAGAGCTCAGAAGCGGCGGCAGCGAGACTGTAAGGAGAGCGAGATGCCCTCCCTGCCGCCGTGCCTGTCTCTGAGAGCGTCTTTGCAATGTAATAACCAACAAATTGCAGCGCGCTGTCTTGGGCAGAGTGGATGTGATGTCCTGGCTCCAGCCCGCAGCCTCAGCCCTGGGCTCAGCCCAAGCGAGAGCCTTGGAGGGTCAGAGAGAGGAACCAGGAAAAATGTTGCTGCCAGCAGAAGATGCCTATTGCTAGCAAATAAAACCAGGCAGATGGCCTGCTGAATTTCAGTCCTTAATTAAAAGTGCTCTATTCTCTAAGCTAATTATAGAATAATTCCTTCTGTGGGAGGGGCTCCTTTGGCATGGAGAGGGTGGTAAATGAACATCTCAGTCCGCCTCCTTGTCAGCAGGCTCAGCCCTTCATTCTGCTGCCTTAGGGATAAAGATACCCCTGGCTGTTAGCTCTGAAGTGGACCCTGTGAAGGGAAAGAAAAGAAAGGAGTAAGTGGTCTCAGACGGCCCTGGCATGACAGAATAGGATCTCAGTGCCATGTCTGTCACAGCAGGGAGCTCCCACATGACGCTAGACCCCAAACTGGGTTGTGACTGTTAGTGAAAGCTCTGCTAAAGCAGATACATTTCTTACAAGCGACAAAAACCTGGTTTTGGATAATGTTTGGCATGATTGGAAGAGGTTTCAGCTAGCGCTGTGATTCTTTTCTTGAGGATTTGCACTTTAAGCTAACTTCAGCCTCCCCACGTCACAAGAACCTGGAAATGCAACCTCGCTGCGTGTCCCTGTGCTCCTTCCATGAGACCCTATGTGTACATTGCATTGTGGAGAAGAGCTCAAAACACAGATGGTAAATTATACGAAAAAGGACCATTTGTGCAAAATTTTAAAATTTAACAGCTTGAGCAACACCAAGCCCTTGCAGACACCGGGATGCCGGGGTGGCCTTGCCATCCCAGCCGCTCTCACCCCAACGAAATAGCCTCTGCCGGTGCAAAGTGTCTCCTATCTCCCAAACTCATCATCTATCACTTTGATGACTTCGCTAAGCGGCAAAAGATACAGCAGGCTTTTGCCCTCCATCTGTCTCCTGTGACCCTGCCTAAATTGAAAGGCAGTGAGGTTCTCCCTGTCCCCCTCCATCCTTTGCTGAACACTAATTCTCCCGGACAGCCTTCGTGATTTCCCCAGCTCCTCAGGTTTATTGTCCCATCCCCAGCCTCGCCCTGCAATTAGAGAAGGAGAAAAAAAACGATGCCCACAACGCTGTGCTCGACCCCTTGTGAGCGGCTTGGGCTGGCCTTGCCTGATAGGGCAGGAGTAAGTCTTATCGGGGAGCGTCGGCAGGGCTGTGTCTTTCAAGCAGGGCTCAGGGAATGGAAATGCTGCTGATCTCTATCTGCCTGGCATTTCTCTCTCTCTTTCTCCACCCAAATCAATGCGAAGGATCTTTTTCAGCCCCTCTCTGGGTTAAGGGAGGTGGGGGTAGGGGGGGAAAGGATGGAAAAATACTCAGCAGATGAGAAACTTTTCATGCAATTTTTCCTGCCTGCAGCTTCTATATATAGGTTTAATTAGAGCATGAAAGGCACCTCAGGATTATGCTGTGAGATTTGTTTCCTTAGCCCTGTAGCTAATGCCCTGTGGTTTCAATAATGCTGCCTTGACTTCGTTAGCCTCCAAGCAAGTATCTACCTATGGAAATTGCAGAATTGCTATCCTGGGTCAGAGCACCACGAGAGCTCAGGGAAGTCAGAGGCTCTGCTTTAAATGCTCTCTAATTATCTCTAGCCAAGGTTACAGAGGAAGCAGTTTGGCACCTGTGAATTGAATTCTTGGGAGAGAGCCCCTTGAAATGAGCTTCTTTGCCTAATACTGGAAAGTTTTGTCTCTTGCGCCCCACAACCCTTCGCGGTGGAGGCAGATTAACTCTTTCTTGCCTACCTGGGAAAAGACCGAGCCATTTCTGATGCGGATGTCGAATTAGCCAGCTTCGTTCTAGCTTGGTTTCCCCTTTGAATTACCCTGGCAAGGGCTGGGGCCATGCAGCTCATAGCTGCAACATGAAGGACAGCTATTCGTGCCTGTCCAGGAGGCTTTCTGGCTTGCAGGATATAGCCCATAGGGCGCTTGCTGGGGGTCCTGGAGAGCTGAACGTGGATGATTCTGTACAGAATGGCCAATTGCTAAATCATTTTATGGGTGCTAAACATCAG
This sequence comes from Balaeniceps rex, assembly GCA_013401315.1. Classification (NCBI taxonomy): domain Eukaryota; kingdom Metazoa; phylum Chordata; class Aves; order Pelecaniformes; family Balaenicipitidae; genus Balaeniceps; species Balaeniceps rex. The sequence continues at coordinate 82,667 of VYZW01016343.1, read as the reverse complement.
CGATGCGTTCTGCCCTGTGACTCTGCATCATCAGGCTGAGGCTGAAGACCACGGTGCCCACAGGAGGGGCTGGGGCACGGCCAGGGGCTGAGCTCCCTGCTAAGGCACGGACCGCATCGACCGTGCTGGTCACCGTGAAATAGTTGTGTCTCTGGTTCTGCTTTGGGAATCCTTGTTGTCTGCTCCAGCATCATGATTGTAGCTGGATATTAGACCTAGAACTAGGACAGGGCTTATGAACCACAGCCATCTGATTGTATGGGAAGCTTGAGGAAGACAAACACAGTTCTCAATGTCCAAGAAGGCCTTCAGAGAACTTAGGTGTTTGAAGTTAAAACTGAATTATACTTTTTTTCCCCCTTTTTTGTTTTTAAACTGCACATGGATCAAAATACCGAGCCTTTCTGCAGTGCGCTTTTATGAGACACAGGCTGGTGTTGCAGATATTAGCAAGGAACCTTAAGAGTCCCACGGATTGCTCTCTACCCAAAGCCTTTCTTAGCTACTGTCATCAGAACAGAGTGCAGTACAGGAGAAAGGCAGAAGGTGCACCCGGGGCTGCTCCCTCCGTCGTGGAGATGCACTTAGAAAAGCTTTTTGTGGGGCCGGCGAGCTCACACCCGCATTTCTTGTACTCTCCACCATTTTCTATAGACGCAAGTTAGCTGACAAAACCGCTGCTGCAGCTTTTTCTCCTCTCTCCTAGGACTTTTTTTTTTTTTAATTGCCGTTATTATTAAGGGCACAACAAGATTTATTTTCTGTAAAACAAGCCGTGTTACTGTCAAGACAGATTTAAAGGGCTGGATTAGGAAGGGGCATTACAATACATTTTGTATGAAAATGAAATATCGTGAGCAGTTTCTTGGCGGACCTAATGTCTTTCAGGACTGTTCTTTGGGAATAGCAATTCCAGGCAGGGACTCTGGAAAAAGTAGAGTGCATTGATATAATGAGAAGCTGTATCAGAATGGATATGCATAAACCGGGCAGATTAATATTTAATGAACAGTGAAGTCTGCTATCCCCTAATCATTGAGTGCCTGGGATTTGCAAAGTGGCTAATTTTAAAGTATTTTGTATGGAATTATTCAAGCATTAGAAAGTACATGACTCTCTTGCAGTCTCAGTCACTGAAATGGAATTAAACCCGATGAAATTTAGTCATCAAAACATCGGGCGTCAGGTCCAGCCGAGACGACAGCAATGGGACGAGGGTTTGCTCTTATTAACGGATCCGACGGAGGTGGAGAAGACAGGCTTCAGGCACGCAGCCTTTCTGCAGGGCAGTGATGGCCTCATCCCAACAGGTTTTCTTGGGAACCCATAGCGGAACGGATCCCTTGTTGGGCTTTTCAAAGCAAGGAAGGGCCAGCAGCGGATAACAGGGCCAGCAAGAGCTACAGAGCCGGAAAACCACTTAGGCGGATGAAACCACAGCACAAGGCTACTGGTGCTGGGGCAGGGACAGGCTGGGTCAAAACCAGTGGCCTCACCTGAGTGACAGTTCTGACACCACTGTCATAGAATCACAGAATCATTTGGTTGGAAAAGACCTTTAAGATCATCGAGTCCAACCGTACCTGTCCACCACATCATCTCTATTTTTGGTTGGTTTTTTTTTTGCCTAGAACGATTACTTAAAACATACTTGTTGATCTGGAGTTTAATGAGACTTTACTTTGGCTTGAAGAAGTGTTTTTTGGACCTCAGCTCAGACAATTCTTCTGGCACTTCTGCTAGACTTTTCCTCACTGGTTTCTGATAAAAGAAGAATGTTCCAAAGAAAATGTCATTTTTGCTTGGAAAATGATTTTTTAATTGGGGGGTGGGGAGGAAAGATTTTGCTCCCTGGCATCTTTAAAAGGTTTCCACTCTTTCCCTGTTAGAAAACAGTTTGTGGAAGTTCATGCACCTTCTTGAAAGTCATTGTTTGACCCAAGCTTGTGTTTTGTGCAAAAAGTGCGAGGCAGAGGAGAATGATTCTTCCTCGCTGCACAATCTATGAATGCAATAAGCTCATTGACTTAATGAGAGAAGATAAAAGAAACCAAATAAAAAGTGTTTACAGCTATTTGAACACTACTAATTATGCCAAAGAATGTTGCGGGAGAAGAGGGAGAGAAAAATATGGCAATAAATGTACAGGGAAGGCAGGGAAGGGAAGGGCAGAACAGGTTGAAGATTCATTTTCTTCTTGTGTGCCTGCGTGGTTCCTCATATAAAGGATCTGTGTTATCAGTACAAGCAATAACGATGATACCGGCTCATTAGGAAGATGCAGTAGGTAAACACCGCAGTCAGGAATGAGAAAGTCACACCTACGGTCTTAGCTGTGACCCGTGAAGTAAAATGGCTTTTGTTAATAACGAGGGAGGAAAACAAGGCGCGCGTGCACGCGTATCTGCAGTCTCTCGCTGGATTTGCACGGAAGCAGTTGGAGCGTTTTATTTTGTTATTTTTGGAACAAAATGTTGACTCAGAAATCAATTTATCCTTTCTCTGGATAAATTAAAACAAAAGGTGAGCCTGAAAATGAGGAGAAAACATTTCAGCTTGAGAAAAATGCTTTAATCAACCCAAAGTAAAGAGTTTTCTTTTTCTTTTTTGTTGTTGTTGTGGACTGTACAAGGATTTGGCACTGGACCTGCCCAAAAGTTTTTTATTCTTTCCTCACCTTTTCTATTTGATCCGTGAAAAGGAAGATCCATTATTTTCACAGCAATTATTCTAAGTACAGCTAGAGAAAGCCATGTTAAGTCCCAGTTTGAATATTAAACATAATTAAAAGACTGTTCTACATTGCGAATTGTTCTCTTATCTGCTTGCCCATAAATGTCAATGTATTAATGGTCACAATTTGTCTCAGATGTAGGAAATAGCCTTTTCCTCCCGTTGCCTTTTTTAAGCAGTGGGGAAACAGGCACAGCAGGTCATGCCCATACCACCATGCAAAAAAGTTCCCGATGCAGTTTTGTTTCAGCTTCAATCGAAAAGCCGATCCCTTCTTGCCAGCTGATTATTTCTGCGCTTGAATATCTTCTTTAAGCCAAGAAATCTTATCCAGAAGCAGAAGCAGGCAGGGGTGTATTTTAAAAGTCTTTAATTTATTAAACTACAAGCCAGAAGAAAATTGGAGAAATTAATAACTCGGAGTGTGATTAATATGAAGCTTTTTTTTTTTCCTGATAGCTGGAGAATGAGGAAGCAGAAACTCGCTGCTTTCCAATGACATGAAGAAAAGGTTCACGTGAGTGTTTGTTCACTGCCAGATTCTCACGTCCTTGTGTTTGACCAAAGCTTTTGAAAACGCCGACAACCCTCCCATCAAGGGTCTCCACTTCTGAGAACTCTTGCTCCTCGTGATTAATTTCCATGGACTTTGTGCATCATTACCGGGCTGATAGCCTTTAGTTTCTTATTTCTTTGATTGGATTGGAAGCCTGTCTCTGGGTGACTGCATTTTATTAGCATATACGCAATGGGATGGAACCACACGGGCACGTCGAACTGTTGTAACTTGGTGAACTTCTTGGGAAAGCTGTCTCAAGAAGGTAAACACATGCGGGAACACTGGAAATAAAAGTATTAAAGATCAAAAGTTACAGACCAAAAAAACGAAAAGAGAAAAAAAAAAAAAAAAGCAAGAACATGCAATTTTTCATTCCCTTGGCCAGACCAAAAGATGGTTTAGGGACAGTTGAAAATCAATGTCCTTAGGAAAAAAATGGGGCAAAATACACACGTTAGACCTGAGCATTGCTGTGAACCAGGCAGGGAACTGTGAAATCTGCATGTTTTTGTCATGTGCGACATTTCCGAACTTGCCGGGTACCCAAAAGGCAGCTTTCCTCTGCTTTCCAAAGGAGTTGCTTCTAATTTACACCGCTGGCTAGAAGTTCCCCACAGGTTTGGTTTTTCAGCTGAAAATAAGGATTTAAAGAAACTAGAATGTGTTCTTGAATGGGCTGATTTTGTCAAGATAAAGATTGAAATGGGAATTGAGGCCTTTCCTTCCGCTTTTATAAAATTCAGGTGGAGAACCGAACGGCTGCCGCTGGAACAGACCCAGCTGACCATGCCGAAGTGAAACGTTTCAAGGTTTGTCAATACTCGTCACACTTTTCAGAGGCTTTGTTTAGTGAGAAATTGCAGCTTGTCCTCAGTGCTGGAAGATGACAAGATGTGTTACTGGATGTGTGAGCCGGAGAGCATCAGAAAATGCAGTGGCCAGACTTTGGGTGAGCAGAGCGTTGATGGCTGGTGCTACCTGCCCACACCTGAAGGTCCATCCCAAGACGATGCTGTCTAGCCTTTCCTTGTCCCCACTTCCTTCTGCATCCATAGTGCTTTCTCTCTTATCCATGTATCCATGGACTCATGGCCCTGGACCAGTTACTGCTAGAAAAGGGTGGAAACCCCATTTGTGGATCTGTTGGGAACTTGGCTGAGCACAACTCTGTGAAACCATCCTGAGTGCAAATGAGCCCAAGAGGTCTATTGCTGTCTGGAGCCCTTTGCTCCTCTACCTCCTCCATCATTGCTGCCTGCATTGGTCCCTCTGCTGCTCTAGGGAAAGGCAGGAGGGAGCCGTAGCACGTGGCTGTGGAGATCCAGCGCAGGACACCTGGAAGTCAAGGGAAGCTGGAGTTGCCGTGGGAAGCGGACATGGTGAGACGGTGCCTACAGCAAGGCAGAAACTCCTCCGCTGGCATCTCTTGGCAGCCGGCAGGGCCCAGCTGCCCTCCTTTCCCACCTGCCAGAGCTTCTCCCCGGGAAGACCTTTGGTTCTGCAGTGTCCCGGCGCTGCTGTGAGCCTGCCAGCCACAACAAAAGCACCGGGTTAATTAAACACACAAGAACATAATTGCAATTAAACCCAACCAAACCGCTGAATGAGAATAGCAAATTGCCCAGAGACTGGGGGAAAGGCCAGTTTGCTTATTCTTTTTTTCATCGTAAGGGCTGATGAGGCGCAGAGTGGCCAAGCAAATGCTGCAACGTGAGACGTGCCACTGGCAAGAACGTTTAGCCTGCTGAATAAAAGATAAAGGTAAAGCCAGGACTGCGAACAGCCCGGCTGCTCAAGTCAATTTAGGTTGGTTTCACTCTAGGAAAATCCCAGGAGTCTGCATTCAGCAAACATCTTTGCAGCTTGGCTGGAAACCCTCCCCAGCTGGGGCCAGCCCCACAATTCCATTCCACTCCCAGCTCCCTGTTCCAGCGATGCAAACCCATGGTAGAGCGGTCTGATGGCCAAAGCACCCCCTTGGCCCTCACCAAAATCCACGCCGAGGATGCCTTCCCAAGGGATCTGCAAGAAGAACGTGTGATTTGCTCTGCAGCGTGCCTGATCTTCAAGGAAAAACTCAAGGACACATCAGGGACCACCTGAAAATGAACCTGTGGGGCATTGCTGGCCGGGTGCAGGACAGCAATGCCCCATAGGGTACATGGAGGAAGTTTTTGCACCTTCCCCCCTCCACTACACAATTTCTGCAACACTTATTTGCAGCAAACCCATCTACTGTGCTCGCTTTAGGGTTGGTTTCTGTCGAGCCGCTTCAGTGTCTCCCACTAAAGGCATAAAGTTGCGAGGAGCCAGTGAATTATAAGGTCCCCGATAGTAGGACTCAGCAAGCGGGCTGCTGTTAATCTTCCCTTTGCTACTCAGTTTTTGTTCTGCTTGTAATAAATCCCCGCGCCCTTTGCTGTTGAAACCGCAGCCTTGCTACTGAAAAGGGAGGAAAAAAAAAAAAAAAAAAGCCAGAGATCGCCATGTGCAGAAATAAAGTAAGGGATTCATGTCTTGGCCTGGCCAATACTTCTGCTTATCGAGGTCTGAGCCTTATCGTGATCACCTGGTGTTGACTGTAATGCTACGGTAACTCATGCTGGACTGCAACAGATTGGAAAAGCTGTTGGATTAATGGAGGAAATGGGGCACTCGGCGTCGCGTGATTTCTTATAGCAGGGCCGAACGGGCAGTTGGAGACGTGATGTGATGCTGCTTTCAAATCTGGAGTAATAGCTGGCTGGGAATTTGCTGATGAAAGTCTTTTCCCCAAATGCCATCTCTGTGGATTTACAGCTACTTGTGGGAAAAGGTCATATTTATAGCAAAAGCTGGGAAAAAAAGAAATTCTGAGACAACTATTTGCTTTGATATGATCAAAATAATAATTTCCATTTTGGTTCAAAATTGCTTTCAATCTGGGAATTTATATAAAGCAGAAGTGTAAAATATTAAAAATAACGATGAGAGAACGCAGCACTTGATAGCACTCACATTTCTGCACTTGTCTGCACGTTCTTCATTTGTGAAAAATTTTGGACTTTTGACTATTCACCTCCAGCTGAAGCAGGAAAAAAAAAGAAAATTTGCAGAAAAGTCACTCGAGGGCTTTGCAAATTTACGCTGCGTAGAGGAAAAGGGGCAGATCTTCTGATGGTGGGCAAAGCGGCATCTTGGTGACAGTTCAAACCATCCCATCAGCCCTCCCCGTTTCCCAGTTCCGCTCGCAAGCTGCTGAGTTTCATCTCCTGTGGCTCAACAAATCCCTAATCCCAGAGCCGATTTCATGGGCAGGGGGTTATTTAATGCCTAGCCCTGATTCCTGTTGACAACAAGATAGCTCTATATTCCTTGTCAGCCCAGGGAGCATTGAAGAGGGTGCAAATTTATATCAGCTTCCAGGCAGGAGCTGTGTAAGATGACCTTTTTGTCACTGAGAATTGCATCTCTGCGGAGCGGTCGCTGGGGCAGCGCTCACGCCTGGTGCTATAGAATACGCGGTCTTTCATTGTGAGACCGTAAATGTTGTGGCAAAGGTGGAGTACGTTCAGAGGGATAATATCTTTTATTGGACAGACAGATACAGCTAGAAAATGGAAAAGCTTTCGGCATGTACCCCCCCTTCTCCAGGTCTATAAATGTTATATGGCTCTTTACAGCCATACAAACAACTGTGTTCCCGGCTACGAGGCTGTAAAGGATGCTCCCTGCAGGAAAAGTCAAGGGAAAAAAAATGAATGCCAAGCCACCGCCATCCAAAAATGCAGGTAACAAGGTTTTCATCCTCTTGGTGAAGGAATGGAACTGGATCGATTAGAATCATAGAATCGTTTGGTTGGAAAAGACCTTTAAGATCTTAAGATTGCCCGCATTTGAAGGACTTAAGACCTCAACAGCACAGCCCTCACGTGGGAAATGGCCTCTTGCTCTCCCCCAGCACAGCTGGCTCCGGGCAGACCCAGTGATGGGACGCGAGCTGCCTGGGACTGGTGGTATTGAGCGGGTGGACCTGCTGATAACCCCTGGGGTGTCAAACAGGCAGGGGAAACCAAGCAGAATTGTTCCCAGGCTCTGTAACTGTGGGTCTTGATTTCTTAGAGCGGCACGTGAATTGTTTCTACCTGGATCTTGAAAATTTCTATCAGAATTGGTGGAAAAGGAGGTTTTCAACACCATGCTTTCTTTCACTAGGGTGGGAAACACCAAGACCAGCATGCTTCTCCACCCCATGCAGTCCCCAAGAGGGGACATCAAAGCATTTTCTCTGAGGACAACTCTATTTTTTTGATAGCTCTGGTCTGAAAATGCTGTGGGTTGGTCGTGATTTGATGAAACTCGAGCAGGTTGGTTTTCACACAGTTGAACTTTGCTGGAGTGAAAAAAAGAATTCTTTTTTGAGCAGTTTTCCTGTTTAACTTTCAGCAGATGAGAAGGCACAACGAACCAGCCTTGAGTAGGAGTTGAATATGAAAAACAGAGGAAGGAAAGATATGAACCTAATGAACTTACTGGCTCAATCAGATAAAATTGAGCAAGAGAGCGATGTCATTTCTTAAGTGACAGTTGTGTTGCTGTTCCCAAATCTTTTATTTTTATTCCAACTATCTAGCTAGTCTAATAGAAGCTATTACTTTGCTCCCCATACTTTGCCCAGCTGATTATCTACAAGTGCCAAATTCTGTATCACGTCCTCAGTAGATGCAAAATTAACTGGAGTTGCCCCCAATTCGCAAGCGCAAATCTGTCAGAAATGTTTTATAGTAACACACCGGCTTGGATAACATAGCATGGGAGAAAAAGCCTAAAAAAAATTGGGTAGACTCACTCCCACAGAATGAAAATCCTTGCCCTCCTTGTTCCATTTACATTTTTACACTGCTATATTGATGGTGCTATTTTTGATACGTTTTGTAGGATGTACTGAAGCGCTTTTTAATATACTCAGATCTTTAAGAGCACTGAACGTTTTGTTTTTTTTTTTTTCTTTACCCAAACCTTTAGACATTATTAAAACAAAACAGTGTGATAGTTCTGAGGCAAATGCCAGGAATTTCAAAATTCCAGAAATGTAATATCAATTGAGCGTGAAAAGCCTGAGCAGAGATTTGAGACTTCCATACCAGAAGACTCTTCTGCTCTGACCGTGACCTTGGGAATTGCCCACAACTTGCTGTAAGGGCATGTCTGGTAGATCTGTTTGCTGGCCTGCTCAGGAGCAAACATGAGCACTTCCCTCCATTTCTTCCAAATTGCTGCATCCCAGCAATCGCTTTTGGGTCGTTTGTGTAAAGAGAAGGGAAACAACTGGTTAAACGCTTCAGCTGCTTTGTTTATGAGATCCTTAGACCCTGGAGCATGTTAACACCCATTTATCGCTCATGAAAACTGCCCAGTACAAGCGCTGGTCTTTTCCAGGCCTTCCCAGATGGCTGTTTTGGGGAACAGGGTGAGGATGTCCATCCAGGTCCATTGCTGGGGGCCAGGAACATCAGGTGTGACCCCCCCACCCCCATTCCCCCACCCACTTCTTCTACCCCATCCCTGTGGGGCAGCACACCTGGACACAGCGGGTCAGGATTAAATGAGCAGCTTGCAAAGAAAATTGAGGTGTTTGGTTATTTTTTCTTTCATTCCTGCCCTCACCAGAGGCCCCAGGGCTGCAGCCCTTAACACAGAGTTAAGAAGTAGGAACTTTTTAAACTGAGTTTTGGCCTTCACAGGAAAAAAAAGAGGGTAACGTGGGGTGACTGGGATGCCTTTGTAGGGAAACATGTGGCAAAGCTGGCAGTAAAATATTGTTCTCCAGGTGAATTATTAATGCTGACACAGGAGGGGACATTCCTTGGGAACTGGGTATTACTGCAGTGACTCCCGTTTCTTCCCCCACCCCACCCCACAGCTCTCAGGCGGTGGGTTTAGGCTGAAAGGCAGCAACATGCGCTGTTGGACAGTGACTCCAGAGCAGACAAGCTCACAGTTTACATGAGAATTTCTCCTTTCATTAACTCCCGTCTCCAAAACCTCAGCCTGTGCTGCCGGCCTCCAGCTGCTCCCTTCCTCTGTGAATCATGGCCAGTGACAGAAGCGGCAGGGTTCACGCTGGCCTGTGTGACAGCATCGATACCCTGCGTCTTCAGCAGAGGATGGATGGATGTACCTGGCTCTCCTGTAATTGGATTTGGAGAAAACACCAGCACAACCCAGAGAGTGCCGCTAACGAAAACCCACTGATTCTTTCCATCTGCAGCTTTGTCATCATCTGTGCCTCCTGGGACACAGGAGATCATCATTTCATTGCCAGGGAGGTAATTTGGGGAAAGATATCCCCCCCACTCCACTATCTCTTCCTTCCTCATTCGTACGACGACGCTTATGCTGCCGTGGTGCTTTGTGAGGAGGTTTACTCCCGGTCGGTGCGTACTTTCAGCCAGGGATGATTATTTCTTGGTTGTTCATTACTTTGCAGGGTGAAGATTTTTTTCTTAGAAGGTTTCTTTTGCCTTCTCCTTAGATGCGCAGTGCTGTTTGCTTTCTGAATGATGCTGGCAAATTTGTCTATAGCCATATGGGACCAGAAAGGACCAAATCCTATCCCCTTGCACACTGCAGGAATGTGCCTCTCTTGCATACCTCACCCTAAATTTGGGGCAGTGACCTGGAGGTGCATGGATGTGCTGCCCAGTGCTGAGCATCCCGGAGAGAGCCACTCTGGGATTTTTTTCTTTGCAGGCACCACCATCTAGTGCAGCGCACTGGAACTTCATGTTTTCCCCTCGGATTTTATTCTGCAATTGCAATCGATTGTTGGAGCTGGTGGAATAATTGGTGCTTAATAAATTAGCCACAGCACGGAGCTGTTTATTCTTAACCATCGCAAACAGTTCTCAGGGTGGGCATGATTTCTACAGCCATGCCGATGGGAGCAGTCGCTGCTGGATTTGTCGTCTCTAAAAGAGACTTTGCAAAGTGATCACGCTGGCTGCCCTCAGAGGAGGGGGGTTTTCTGGCATTTGAAGTTGGCCCAGTCGCTGTCTGCACGGCCTAGGCAGGCGGGATGGCTGTGAGCAAGGGCGAGGGAAAGGGAGAATCATCACCTCTTGGGAGGTTGTGTGTGAACCGCACACCAGGGGCGTGGACATTCCTTAAGAGAGCTGGTGAGAAGTGCACTGAGTCAGAACCTTCCACCTGGATGAGTCCTCTCCTTTGATGCTTGGTACCCTACCTATTTACTCTTAAAAGGTCTCCGTATTTCTACAGTCTGGCTCATTTTTCAGATGAATTTCTACCAAAGGATGCAACACTGGCCTGGTGGTGCAGGAGGTCTCTGCTGCTGAGCCACCACTGACTCTTTCTGCTCCCAGAGCCCCGTTGCTGGGTCGGTTGTAGAAAGTGCAACTGGAAGGTGCAAACGGAGAGCTTCGTTAGGGCCAGGTCGGCTTTTCCTTTCCTGAGAAGTGTCTCAGCGTTTGAGAGGATCATGCCATGACTTTAAGCAAGGACCTTCAGATCTAATGACTAGACGACCTCTAAAGGTCCATGCCAACCCAAAGCATTCTAATAATACCTGCAAGGGCTACAGGCTAAACTGGAGGACCTGCTTTTCCTCCCAGTGTGCTGGCACGTCCCCCAAAATTCGGTAAAGAGGGAGCAATGCGACTGTTACTCACCTACAGATTAAGTAGGTTTATGGTTTTGTCTGCCCTGAGATACTCCTCCGACACTGGTTTCAGATGGAAGCTGATTTTCCCAAATAAGAAGACAGAGAGGCCCCCAACTCCAGAGTTTGGGAAGAATTGCCTGGTAAAACATGACCTAAAGCTGTGGCCTGTGCCCTGTTTCTCCCCATCCCATGGCAGCCTGCTCGTGGTCACGGCCTGAGCATGGGGTGGTGATGGGCTGACATGGTTTGGGGGATTGAACCGTGGGGCAGAGCGCTCCAAGCCTGTTCGCAGCGTTGGTCCTTAGCCATCTGGGGCAGCCCTGCATTGCTGCCCTTTGCTCACAGTCAAGCAGAAGTTTCAAGCAGTGGAAATAAAATGACGTTATTCCAGGCAGAGTCGACTTCATGAAAAATGCATTGTCTTTCCACGGCTTCAGTGAAAATATATTGGTTTCTGGCAGATTTAATTAGAAGCCATCTATTCTCAGAACCTGGGAAGAACTGGCACGAGAGGGGAGTGAACATGAAAGGTTTGAGAGACTTCAAGTCTCTTGCAGGGACTGAATTAACGGAGTTTAACCCTTTGCCTGCAAATGAAACTAAAGTAATGTTTCCTCCTCCTGAACGTGCACTGGAAAATAATCATATGAAAACACTAAAACAGTCGTTTATTTATGATCTGGGCTCAGGAATTACTGTTTTGCTCTGCTTTTGCTTGAAATGCATCATTTCAAGCTTGAAATGCATGATCCTAGAAGGTGAACTGAAAAAATGATGAGTAAAACTATTACCCACCTTAAAAATAGGAGTGATGGTAAGAGAAACAGAAAGTTGCATTCAGCAAAAAGGGAATGTTTCTATTTACTTTAAAAGGCCTTCAAAGGCTGTTTTTGTCTGGTTTTGCCAATATTGCATTGGGGCAGCCTTTGAGATGGCTCAGATTGCAGAGATTTCTCACTGCAATGAGAAATCAAGGCATTTCATTCTGTAAGTGCCAAGACGAAGAGCCTTGAATTTTCCAAAGTCTTTCAAGCTGAACTCAGCAAGTCCGCAAAAAGCTACGGGGTTCTCAGAAAGGACTTGACTTCTCTTTTTAAACTTCCCGTTCAGCAGACGACTAGAGCCCTGTTTGCTAAAAGACGGTGTGTTGAGCAGAGACCAAAGACTTATATCGTTTACTGGCATTGACTTTGCTACCAAAGCCCCAAATAATATCTTCCTGAAAAATAAACGGTCTTGGAATAACTCGGTTTGGATGCTCTTGAGCTGCAGCGAAGAGTCTTGTTCTGGTTTAACCTGTGAAACCAAATTAACCTTCCCCAGTGCAAGGCATTTACATTCTGGAATAAATGTACTCGCGCACAGAGTTATTCTGCAATTACTACGCACTTTACTTTTGGTCTCCCTGTAACACGAACATGCGTAGAGGCCACAGGGTGTGCTGCCGAAAGAATACCAAGAGCATCCCCTGCTGCCTGGCAAAGACATACGCTCTGTGTACTGATCTTCATTGATTTCTGAATTTGATTTTTGTCAAAGAAAAAGCAATCCTTGAATGAATGACTGACAAAACGACATGACCGCCCGAAGTTTTTGTGCCTCGGGAAGCCCAGTGAAGTCCCTATCAGGGATTTTTACACCTGATCTCTGCACGAAGACAATGATTTAACAGAGGGGATGAGAATCATCATCAGATGACTTTGATTTCAAGTGGTTTTGTGTCAATTCCTCTTAAACTGGTTCGAACCGAGGTAAACGGAATTGTGCCATTCAGACAGATTCATCCAGACAGCAGAGCACACGGCTCGAACCAGCCTGGTTTTGTAAAACTTGGGCAGAGGATGGAACATAGAAATGCTTCAGCTGCCTAAATACGCGAGTTACACCGCCACGGAGCGGCCCTCCTGTGGAAAGTCAGCCAAAAATTACGACGTGCTGAAGATGACTTCCCCCACCACCTGGGGCCGTCCCCGTATCAGGCGGTCCCTGCACGCTGTCAATGATGAGAACGTAATGATGAGTAAATGTAAGTGACTGACTCTGACACCTCGAGCTCTGGAAGAGGATGGGTAGCATTGCTGTGTCCCGGGTTTGATTAATGGCTGTCAGCCCTGCGTCTGTCCTGCAGTTATCAGCAATTTCCCCGAGAGGAGGAAACAAAGCAGTTTTGGGCAAGGTTCGCTCAACTAAATCACAGTTTTCTGTCTAAGGGCTTTTGCTGCTTGCAAACTTGTCTGTCTTGTATTTACAGTTCCTCCCCCGCCGGGCTCCTGGGGATGGGGGTTCCCTGTTGGTGCCGCAGCAGAAATGATAATTGCCGGGGTGGGTCTCTGAAGGGGTGGCCTGGTGCCATCACGGGAGAGGCTTTCAGGAAGATGCTTCCAGGAGATGCTGCAGCCTCCCGTGCTGCCAGCCTCTCTGCTGCTCTCTCCGGGGCAGCTACGGCGGCTGCAGGGGGGATCCTGCCCACTCGCTGGTCTCTGCTCATGCTGACCTTCGCTAAGCCCTGGGTAAGTGAGGGCTTTCCTGGCCACTTTGCTAGACACAAGAGCCTGGAAATGCTCTTCCATTCTTAAAAGCATGAGCTGCTGCTCTGGAGATAACTGCTATCACGTCTGGCTTCCAAATGAAGATGAACGAACGATGGCCAATTTTTAGCTAGTTAGGGATTTGCTTCTGAAGTTTCCCATCCGCCCTGGAGAGCTGCTTCCTCGCTACCCTGACCAGCTTATGGGATCTGAGTCCTGGCTCATTTTAGGCTAGCAGCAAACCTGCCATCACATTCCGCCTGGCCAAAATGATGGCCAGACGCAGAACCACGGCAGTGAAATGAGCAGCGCTCACTTCGTTCTTCCATTAAAAGTTGATTTGTTGCTGTATTAAACCAGGAATAACTGAGAAAGCAAAGATGGGACTCTGCTCCTTGCTCGCTGTTATTAAAACTCTAAATCAGGTTGCCTCCGGAGCCATCTCTGTTACCTTTGCAAATGAAAGTGGGAAATTGGTCTCTTTTGTCTCTAACGGAGGATGCAAGCGCTCTCGGCAATGCTAATAAAGCACCTGGATATTCCTGACCCTGCCAGTTTGCAGTTTGCAACGTTACAAGCCACCACAACAGGGTCGCGTAGGCAAAAGACTCAGAGATCCTCCTCCTAAGGGGCAGCTCTGCTGAATTCCGTCCAGCAGAGAGAAGGAGGTGACAGGTAACCGGGCTGTGCCTTTGCCTTACTGTGCTGCCCAGACCTCCTTCAGCTGTAAATCAAGTGAAGGACTTCTTGGACATGGATATTTGTACTGCACAAACCCCATCCAAGTGGGTTTTCTCTGTCCGTAAAACCCTAACCCAGAGATGTTGCTTTTGCTGAGACATGGCTGGAAGGATTGCAGGGAAGGTGGTGGAGGAAAGGGGATATTAATCTTCTTCTCTTATGTTTAGGCTGATCTGATTTTAACTCTTTGTTTCAAAACACAAAAAAAACCCCAATGTTTTGGTTTTGTTCGGATTTTTTGTTGTCGTTACACAAGGTTTATGTTTTTTCATTTGATCCTTCTGGAAGCCTTTTTTTTGCCCAGATATCACTCACCAGCTTCACTACAAATAGCTCTGGCTGACCTGAAAATGCTTTTCCACTGATCAGGTAATTCATCTTAAATGCTCTGCCAAGTGAGAGCAGTGAGTCACTCGTGTCTCCACAAACCTGCTAACAGCCTGCTCCACCAGCCAGGCCAGCCAAGCTCGCACCCATAGACAGAAAGTGCTCAGCAGGGGGTTTTTTCCCCCCTCTGATGCCATTACAACAGGGAAAACTGATGCCTACTTCATCTTCTGGAATGAACTTTCTATCCTCCTATAGACAGGAGACCCCCAAAGACACCAGGGTAGAGAACTGGTGATGCATGTGCAGATGGGAATGAGCAAGGATGTGCTTGCAGGGGATGTCTTCATGCACGCGTACACCTACAGCTCTGCCTTTGCTTTTGCAACCCAACAAAAGGGAGAGGAGGGCAGGAGCTTCAGACGCTGGCAGGAGATCCGCTTCTTCAGCCCTGCTTCCCCTGGGCTTGGCAGGGGGTTGTGCCTGCAGGTCCTGGGACCGGGGGAAGCAGGGAGGGAGGATCCCTTCCGGATGAGCATGTGACAATGACCGACACAGCACGTAGTCAATATGTAATGCCAGCGATGGGCTCATCACGGTGAGGGTGAGCGTTGCCATCTGGTCAGGTAAGAGTAGACGCTCAAAGCCTTTTACTGCTGGGTCACGAAGCCCAGATTGCACGAGTAGAGTTTTTAATAACTGATGCCAAAGGGAGATGGGTTTTGCTGCTTTGGGAAGTCTGAATATCAAGTAGGAAGAGTCAACTGCAGCTGGAACAGAGCATTTCAATTTGCCTCTTGGGTCCTTCTCCTTTGGGTTTAATTTGTAAACGTTGTTTTTTGTAAATTTGGACACACAATATTTGAAAAGACAGAGATGAGCTTGGGAAAAGATCTATTGAGCCCAGTCTGCATTTTTTCCCCAGTGAAAGCAGGCAAAACTCTCCTTTAGCTTTTCTGGGCCTTTCTCTTCACCCAGCATCTCAGCTACCATCTCAGAAAACCTGTGATGCCTCGCCACAGGAGCACAGGATCATGGTAAGACCCTCTTCTGTCACATCTCAGGCAATTTGAAGGGATCCATTTAGCTTGGGCAGCTCCATAGAGCAACAATGCCTGTGCTGCTCAATTCTGCAAAGGAAAAAACTCTGTGCAGTTATTCTGTCGCTTTGCACTGACTTAAATTATATCCCAAAGGAATACAGAATTTCATGTATTCTTCCCCCTCAGAAAGGGCAAGGATTTAAGATGAGGCTTGTTCTATCAGTGCAGGAACAGCTCCTCTCTGGAGTGGATATAATCTTACTGAAGAGTAAATACCATAATCTGGTCGAGTTCCTGTCCCTGCTGCTTCTCAGACCATTGAATAAACATTAACTAACCCAGCCAACGTCCCCGAGGAGGGGAAAGGATTAGGCCCATTCAGCACACCGGGGAGCCCAAACAAATTAAATGACGCCTTTCCAGACACCATGTGCCTTGGTTGGCCTCCAGCAAACTTCACCCCTTCCTTATCCACGGCTCTGATTTCCATAACGAAAGGTCTAACGACGTCACGGGACACAGCCTTGGTGTATCAATGCCTCCACAAAATACAGTGTTTCTAGGAGGCTTTATAGGTCTTCTTTAAGTCAAGTCACTTCATCTCAGCTGCAGTCCCACAAAACCCCATTGAGGAGATCTCTGCTGATTTGCGGAAATGGAAGTACACAATTTTAATCAAATGTAGTTGAAACAAGTAGTTGAAAAAGTTGTATCAGCAATAGTGTGGCCAGCCCGACCAGGGCAGTCATCCTTCCCCTGTACTGGGCACTGGTGAGGCCGCAGCTCGAGTGCTGGGTTCAGTTTTGGGCCCCTCACTCCAAGAAGTACATTGAGGTGCTGGAGCGTGGGCAGAGAAGGGCAACGAAGCTGGGGAAGGGTCTGGAGCACAAGTGCTGTGAGGAGCGGCTGAGGGACCTGGGGTTGTTCAGCCTGGAGAAGAGGAGGCTGAGGGGAGACCTCATCGCCCTCTACAACTGCCTGAGAGGAGGGTGCAGCGAGGTGGGGGTCGGTCTCTTCTCCCAAGGAACAAGTGATGGGACGAGAGGCAGTGGCCTCAAGTTGCGCCAGGGGAGGTTTAGATTGGATATTAGGAAAAACTTCTTCACGGAGAGGGTTGTCAAGCACTGGACCAGGCTGGCCAGGGCAGTGGTGGAGTCCCCATCCCTGGAGGTATTTAAAAGCCGGGCAGACGAGGTGCTTAGGGACATGGTTTAGTGGTGGCCAGGTACGGTTGGACTCGATGATCTTAAAGGTCTTTTCCAACCAAATGATTCTGTGACTCTACGAAACAGGCTTAAAATAAACACCCCAGGGCTGGCGTGGTCTCAGGTTCACACTTGTCCTCCGGTGCATTGTCATCTAACTTAACCCAAGCTCCAGACACATCTGGAAGGGCAGAGGCCAAGCACAACTCATGCCACAATGTTGGCTCAGCTCCCGTTTGTGTGTTGGTTGGGACTGAGCACCACCACACCACCGGCATTGCCAGAGTCACAGCCCGGGGCGGCCCGGCACTGGGGACGGGAAGCGGATGGGAGTGCAGCCCCCGTGACGGAGCAGTGAGGATCACTCCTCTGTGATGACAGCCCCGGGCAGCCTCGTTATTGCACTCTAATTAATTCAAGCTGGGATTTGCTCCTGATACAAATGCAAACAAAAGTCTCCTACCTGCTGGCTTTGCAAAGTCAATCAGGGCTGGGCAACCCTGCTGTGTCCTCATGGCGCTTGGTTAGAGTTGGATTTGAAAGCTGCCTTTCTGTGGTGTGCTGAGTCCCGCTCTCTGCTCAAACCATCCCACTTTCAGGCTGGGAACCTCCTAAGGACAAGCTTTTCCATGAGGGCAGAAGCATCTTCTCTTCTCTTCTGGCTGGAGCATGTCAGTGGGGTAAATCCCTCTTCACCTGACCTGTTCGTGCCCAAGAAGTTTGAGTTTCCTATCGATAGCACTTCCCTAAGCAAATGCTCCATCAGCATGGGGGATGTCCTGGTGGGGGATGTCCTGACCAGGACACCCCAAACCTGATGATGTTCCCCCCCCATGCGTTGGGTGTCTCCACTCCCTCAGCAGTCACTGGGGATTGGGTCAACCCAACCTGAGGAGCCCAGAGGGCAACTCAGCTCATCCTGAAGCAGATGTTTGCCACCAGGGTTTTACCCCTTGCTTGTGAGAGCTGAAAGAAATGCCTTGTACCATGCTGGGGTCAAGTGGAAATGGCACAGAGAGATCCCCCGGGGGAGCACTGAGGACCGTCCGTCCCATCTCACCTCCCAGTTTTGCTCCTTTGGCAGCAGGATACAAATTATCTTTTAGATTGTTTTTTCCTTGTTTTTTCAGTTCAGCCACTTGAGGAAGGACAGGCAGGGTTGCCATAGCAATGAAAGGATGACTTCTTAATTTGTGGGATTCTTTCTCTTAATTATTCCGAGAATTGTAATCCCATGAAAACTGACGCCTTTGGAGAATTTGAGTTGGGAGCTGCATTGGCACTGAAGGAGAAGTTAAAAAGAAAGAAAAGTTGATGAAGACATTTTGGGGCAAAAGAATGAAAAAAATATATACTTCGGTGAATTTTCCTGGCCTGTTTCATGTGCAGACAAGAACAAATGCCTGGTGTTATCCAGAAACAAGGGCCTGGAATAGGTCCTCAACTTGAATTATTCATGAGTAATTCAAAGTGCTTTCATAGACTTTCTGAGGAACAAGAGTATCGGGCAGAACTAACGCATTTAAGTCAAAAGTAAAGCTTAACGGAGAACAAGTGTGATTTCAAGGGCTATTTAAATGGGGAGGTGACAAAGGAAAATATCATTCTTCTGTTGCATTTTTCACCCCCAAATCTCTAAGCTCAAGACACGGGACAGAAGCACCATCACTTTAATTTTGCATAGAACGAGAAAACACTGTGGCTTGCTCAGGGTCATGCAGCAAAGCGATGGCACACGAGGCTGGAGCCGGGGACCCCTGCCATCTCACCGGTTCGCTTTGCACGCCGAGCAGGTGCCACGCGAGTCACCGCTAACGCGAACATCTTTGAACCCCGGCTGATAAATCTAAGTTATTGCAGAGAAGCCGGGAATGTCAGAGTGAGCGGGACAGGCTCCGATTGCTGAAAACCACGACTGCAAATCCAATATTCCCTTTCTGTAATAAAATCTGTAGATGTAACTCAGTCTGCAGACTCTGGGCTGATTAGGGCTGAGAGTAATCTCTGTGCCCCAGGGAAGCCTCTCCCCCATCACCAGCCAGATTTGGAGGCTGAAGGCTCGGCTCTGCCACCACCGAGCTATTAATGTGCTATAAAGTTTCTGCAGGCAGAGGGGGGGGAGGAGGAGGAGGAGGAGGCATCCCGGAGCATCCTCTCTGCTGCTGGGAGATGCCAGGCGCAGCTTGTGGAGAAATCTTCCCCCCAAAATAGTTCTTCCACTGGAAAATGCTGATTCAGCTCTCTGTCAGTACAATGGTTTTATCAGCACCTTTCTTTGGGGGGCAGGGGTATCAAAACAGAGCATTTCATTGTCTCCCAACACCTTCCTTTAGAAGGTGTTTCCCAATATGCAGCCATTTGAATATTTTTGGTTTTCTTTCAAGGAGGCTTTTTTTCTCTTTAATTGCTTTAATTGCTTTCATTTCCTACCCCATTATAAATCCAAGCATAATATTAAATACATGGAAATCCAATCAAAATGTCAATTTTCTATATATATTAAAAAAGCCATTTAACGGAGCCAAAGCTCCTTTGGAAGGGATGGGGTTTAATTTCAGGGGAAACATCAGCATTCCACATTATGTTCCCATTTGGAAAGGCAGAATCATTTCAGCAGCCGAGCTGTCTCTGCTAAGTGGAGCTCTGGGTCCCCAGCAGTTTGAAGAGACTGGCGATAGGCACTTAGGTGACAAGAGCGTCCAAAAAGGTCGGGGAAAGGCTGAGAAATGGAGGGAGACTTGTAGCACCGTGATCATCTTGAGCAAAGTCCTTTTTCCAGGTGTCATCATCATGGGCCGACTGCTCCCTGGTTTCCCCTCCAAGTGCCTGTTGTCCTTGGTTTTTTTGCAAAGCCCACGGAGATGCGGCAAAAGCAGCGTCCTGTGAAGCTGAAAAGACAGTGGGACACCGATGGGGACATTTTCCTGGTGCTCAACACAACCACACAAATGATCCGCAGCTGGGCCAGGGAAGAGGAATCGCTCTCCCGGACTGCAACCATCACTGCGTTTTCTTTTCTTCTTTTTTCTTTTCTGAATCAAGCCCAGAGGGCAACATAAAACCAACAAATTGGCAGAAAACGCAGCAATCTCCGGTGCTAAGGAGAGCGCTCTGGCCCAGGGCAGTGGGGACCAAGTGCTGAAACCACACAGGGGGCCAAAGAATCACCTTTTATTTTTAAAACAACCCATTGCTCTGCCTCAGTCCTGACTTTCCCAGTGCAAACCCTTTCCCCGGGACATGCTTCTGGGAGGGCTCAGGTGGGGCTGTGGAAGCAGAGGGGCTCACACAGGTGGGGGACCCCCTCCTTCTCTTCTCCCTCCCCGAATAAACCCATTCCCCACGTGTTTCAGGGCTGGGATCCCTCACCCTGAGCAGTGCAGCGTGGGCTTGAGACACAAGAGGGCAGGCACAGGCTGTGCAAACGAGGAGGGCTCCAGCTCTGCTCCCGGTGTCCCCCAGCCACCCTGGCCCTGCTGCCCACCACCACCACCGCATCCCTGTAAGGGGGGAAAAAGGGGATTTTCCTGAGGAACATGTCTTCTGGCCCTGCCTGGCTCCTCTGTCCTTCTTTCTGGAGGAGATTTGAAGCAGCGAGGTCTGCAAGGAATATTCAGGGGCTGAGGCTGGGCTACAAGCTCCCAAAGCAGCTACTTCACCCCCGCAGGGATGCACTGCCATTCCCTGGGTGTCCCCAAGGAAGGGGAGTGCAGGTTTCCTTAGCTGGGCTCTGCCATCCCGGGGGCTTTTATGGGACTGGCCGGGCTGCTTTGTCCTTACCACGCACATCCACCTGCGAAGAGGCCATTTACATGGGTGGCGAGAGGTGGTAAGCCAGGATGGGGTAGGTGGGTTGCGAGGGATGGTAAGGGGTGCTGTACCATCCCTCGCAACCCACCTACCCCATCCTGGCTGGTGTCATCCCACAGTGCAGCCCCGGGCAGGACCAGAGCTGCCTTCCTCAGCTCTCAGGACACCCCGGCTGATGCCAGTTCTTGGGCACAACCTGAGCCACGGGCACTCACCGGAGAACGTTTGTCCCCCTGGTTTGTCCCCAACCCCATGAGCAGTGGAGCGGAGCCTGGTGAGGCGGCGCCGGTGCCAGGCAGCACTGCTGGGCACAGCGTTTTTTCCTCCAGACTGCAGCCAAAGCACTCTGCACAGTTAAATAATAAAAGGCAGCAGATGGTATATAGTATGAATTACAGAAAACGGGGTTGTAAAGGCAGCGCGCATGGCGAACAAACGAAAGCATTAACGCGCCAGGCCAAATAATGCAGACGGCGGGGAGAGGAGGGAGGTTTGCAGATGGGTTGCTCATGGGTGGAGAAGGGAGCCCATTCCTGCCAGGAAATATTTAGGGGGGGAATGGTCTTGCCCCCAGCTGTGGGGAGATGGTGAGCACAGGGGTAGCCAGGCAGCGGGGTCTGGAGCCAAGGAACAGGGGTGCTGTGGCCGCTCTGTCCTCAGCCGCTTTAATTCTGGTTCACACGTTGTTTGGGTCTGCTCAGCACTGTCTTCTCCACCCCTCCTGGAAAGGGCATGACAAGATGCGGGAGGTTTGTCAGGCCTCACCTTGGCTGAATTTCTGCTTCATAAAGACAGGGCACAGCCCTGTTCAGCCACAAGTGGGCTTGCATTGAGAGCCTGGCTTTCCGTCATGAGCAGAGATGCAGGAGGAGGGACCATTTTTTGCATTTCAGGGCTGATGTGGATTTGTACAAAGAGGAAACCAGCCTCTGGTGGCAGCTCCTGCTCCCTCAGCACCCCAGCGGTCTGCGAGGACCAGCCATGGTCTCGGCACAGCCCTGGAGCCCTCCTGCTATGGACGGGGGGTTCAGCTTTAGGGCAGCAACCTGGTACACTGAAAGACCTGCTGGTAAATTCAACTCACCGCTATGCTGCAAGCTTTCTGGGTGACCGCTCTTAAGTCCTTTGGCCTCTCTTTGCCTCAGTTTCCCCAGTGTAAAATGGAGAGGATAGCGTACAGAGGGCCGTACAGCGGTGCTGGGCTGAGTAGTTCAGCTTGAGAGGTGCTCCCATAGGATGCTCTGCACTGGAGGATGCCACAGCCTTTGGCTGCCAGGGCCAAATGTGGCTTTGGAGGTAGCAAAAGCTGAAACTGCCTCATTTTAGGGTGAAAAGTATCAGGGGAGGACAGGGTGGCTCATGGCCGTGCTGGCTGGTGTCCCTGAGGAAACGCGGGTCCATCAGTGGGGGTGAAGCACCTGAAGTGCTGAAGGGGCCAAATGGTGCAAAGGCTCTTTCAGGGTCTGCTCTCATGAAAACAACACTTGGGGTTATAAATGCAAAAACTGGGCTCATTTTGTCCCAGATAATCTTTGGGTTTGTCCTTAAGGTAACTTCATGAGTGGTTGGGCACCACACCGCAGACTGTGACAGGCTCTGTCTGTGCTTTGACCCTCTGCTCCCACCTCATCCAAGCTGGGAAAGTCACCTCCTGGGTGCTCCCATGGCCCCTGGGACCCTCACCTACCGTAGTGCTGGGTGCTGTACGGAGACAGAAACTGTTTTTTTCTTCTGGATCTGAACAAAAGCAGGCAAAAATACTGCTGTGCACTGAGACAATATGGAGGGGAGTTACCCCAGCCCCTGCTCAGACCCCAACACCTTTCATCTCTGGGCTGAACCCCACTCATTCCCCTCTCCTGCAGCATGCACTAAGGATGTATGGAGGTATCATTCAGGATTTTGCAGCATCTCTTGGGTAGGAAACCTTTCCCCGTTTGCCTCCCCCCACCTCCTCCTCCCAAACCTCCCGGCTGAACACATATCTGGGAGCATCTTCCCCAAACGCATCCATCACAGCTGCCTTTCAGCAGCAAACAAAACGTCTGGAGATCCTGCTGGCCGAAAGTCTTCCAAGTCCTCTGTGGGCTGAGCCCGGGGGCTACAGGAACAGCTCGGCACAGCCCCCCCGGGCCCCACCGAGACACGGCCGCTTACGGACTCACCCCCCAGGCAGGAGCCGGGGGTCTCCGGTCGCAGCCCCCTCTCCCTGCCCTCCCCGGGCTCTCGCCCCGCTGCGGGGCTCCGGATCGCTGCGTGACTCACGGCTCTGAGCGCTTCACCCTGTCGAGAGTCCTGACGTGAAGGGAAGCTCTGAGACAGAGAAAGAAGAGATGAGCGATGCTGCAGCCCCTCTCTTCCCGCTGCCTCTCCCCACCGAGTCCTGCCCTGCCTGGTTTTTTGCTCTGAGCTGCTGTGTGACAGAGGAGAGGCTTCATGCTATTGCTTTCTCCCCTGCTCAGCGTCCGTGTGTGTGTGCATGGAGCTGAGCAGCAATTTTTCCCCCCTTTTCTTTTTTTTTTTAGCCTTTCCCTCCCTCTTTTCCTCTCGTCCTTCTCCTGCTGAATTACCTGCCCACCTTTCCCCGAGAGAAGCCTTTGGCAATAACACCAGCAGCCCGGGGAGGGGTTTTGGGGTGGTATTTCTTGGAGCCCTGCCCAAAAATGGAGGGGTGGGGAGGAAGAGAGATGCCTAAATCCAGCAGCTCGCATCCCCGGAGCACAGGGAGCATCACCCGATCGGTCCGAAGGCCCCGCTGCTCTGCAAGACATCGGCTCTGGGAAGCGGCTTCCTTGGGCTTTACGCACCAGTTAACAGGCTGCGAGCTGCCTCAACTTGTTTTAAGCTCGCTCTCTTGCTCCATCTCATCTCCGTTCGGCGCGTGTGTGTGTGCATGTGTGTGTGTGTAGGGGGAGGACTTCATCGCCATTGGCTCGGCTCGCGCTGCCCACCCACAGCTCTTCCACATCACCTTGGTGTCTCCCTAAATAAAACCAGCCCTTCTTATCGCACCGAGGAAATCAAGAGCGAGAGTTTGAATGGATTTTATATAAATATTTACCCCTACGAAGCTACTGCTGAGCTCGTGGGATAAACTCGCAGCAGCTGGCCTGAGACTCTCCTTCCCTCTCCCACCCCTAAAAGGGTTTAATTACTTTCAAGAGGGGAGGGGAGCGATCTGGATCGCAGTTCCAGCTACAGACTGACCCAAAAGCAGTGCCAGGATTTAGCTAACTATCCCTGATGGATCTGAAGGACAGCACCAGCGAGGGCAGCATGGGCAGCCTGCAGCCTTCCAGCATCCAGATTTTTGCCAACACCTCCACGCTCCATGGGATCCGTCACGTCTTTGTCTACGGGCCAGTGACCATCCGTCGCCTGCTCTGGACCTTGGCCTTTGTGGGCTCGCTGGGTCTCCTCCTGGTTGAGAGTTCAGACCGGGTGGCTTTCTACTTCTCCTACCAGCACGTGACCAAAGTGGACGAGGTCGTGGCAAACAGCCTGGTCTTCCCTGCTGTCACCATCTGCAACCTCAACGAGTTTCGCTTTTCCCGGCTCACCACCAATGACCTGTACCACGCTGGGGAGCTCCTGGCTCTGCTTGACGTCAACCTGCAGATCCCCAACCCTCACCTGGCTGACCCGGCCGTCTTAGCCATCCTCCAGGAAAAGGCCAACTTTAAGCAGTATAAACCAAAAGTTTTCAACATGCAGGAGTTCCTGGCGCGGGTTGGCCACGACCTGAAGGATATGATGCTGTATTGCAAATTCAAAGGCCAAGAGTGCAACCATGAGGACTTCAAAACTGTGAGTATGAGCAGACACTCTGCTTTTCTCTTCTCTGGGTGTGCAGACGCTGGTGGTGTTGCAGGACCAGGACAGCATTGGAGGTCACTGGCCAACCTGTGTGGGTACGGTGTGATGAGTGAATGGTGTCTGCTGGGCTCTGGCATGGCAGAGGAGGAGGAGGCAGCCTGTTGAGTTGAAGTTTGTTTGCTGGAGTCTTAACGAAGGGTTACACGGGGCCAGCCCTGCAAGGGGCTTGCAGCAGGTCCAGCCTCCATCCTGCAGGAGGCCCACGGCTCTGGGGTGGCTGCTTGGTGTCAGACCAGGGTGTCAGATGGGTCCTGCTGAGCATCAGAGGGGGTTTGGGGGTCTCTTGCTATGGCCAGTGAATGTTAGCCAGCTGAAGAAAGTAGGGAGGGCTGGGAAGAAGCCAGCAAGAAAGGCAGGCGTTCAGGGGTGGTCTGAGTGGTGTCCATCAGCCAGTTGCATTTCCCCAGGTGTTTGTAGCCTTGCTGAAATTGTGGAAGGGGAAATTTTTCTGCTTGTTCCTGGTGGTCATGGCTCATAAATCTTCGTTTGCTGTGCAGTGTGGGCAGCAGCTGGGTCCCTTCCTGGTGCTGTGTTAGAGAGGACGGGTGGGGGGGAAAGAAGAGGAAAAGAAATCAGGCTCAGCTCTGATCCCAGCCTGCTCTTAGGCTGTTGGAGAGGTGGAGACAGCCGGGTAGCCTGAGGATCCTGAAGGAAGAAGACGCTGCTCGGTTTACAGCTTCTGGATGACACCCTGATGGCACTGCAGGCTGGCCTGGGTAGTTTGGCTGACAAAAAGTATCAGCAGAAAATAAAAATAAAAAGTAGGTTGCCTGGAAGAAGGGATGCCCCCCGGGTGCTGCTGGGGCAGGTGAGGGTGCTGGGCTGGGCGAGGGGCTGCAGCGGGGTCTGCTCCCCCCAGACTGGTGGTGAGTCCTGTCCTGGCAGTGGGCTGGGGGCTAGGCTACGTTGTACTTTGCTCTCAAGCCACGCTGGCCAGTCCCTTCGCACCGATTCAGCCAGTTGGGGGGTCCCGGAGTCAGTAACGCTACAGCGTTCAGATGGTTGTTCCTCTGGGAGTGGCGCTGCTTGTTCTGCTCACTACCTATGTCCTGCAGAGGGGCAGGTGCCACGGCAGGTTTTGTGACGGTCTGGTTTGTCAGCAGGATTGTTGTCTGGTTTTAGAAGACGGGAATATTTTCTGTCTCTGCTGCTTTTGGATCTCCCAGCAAATGAGTCCGACTGACTCATGCTACAAAGTCATTGCCGTCACCTGGATGGTGCCCTCTTTAAATGTCTGAGCAGGAACATATAATTTTATGCCTCAGTTACTGCCTGTGCATAACCCCGATGCCTTGCCCATTTCAAACTGGATATCCAGGCAAACTGCTCTTTGCTTCTGCTCCTTGGGCAGAGGCTGGGCCATGCGAGTTGTGGGAAGGTATCCAGAAAGTCACTAGGAGAAGAGCTCGCTAAGGAAAAGCCATGAGTGACTAAGCCTGGAGAATGGGATAGAAAGGAGAAACAGATGCAAAAGTCCAGGGAGCAGAAGAGTTCGGGAGCGAGGACAGATCCCAACAGGATGGACAGACCTCCCCTAACCATCGCGAGGGTGTGGGGAGAGGGAGGTATTTGGCCCGTGGGCTTTCCAGTAACGCAGTAAACACCAGCCAAAAGCAAAAGCCTCAAAGCCAGCAAGCAAACAGCACATTCAAAACATCTGCAGGACTTAAAAAAGCAGGTCTTGTTCTCAGATAAGATGGGAGCTTCTGGCAGCTCCCCTGGGACGTGGTGGGATGTCATCTCCCTGGCCAGTTAGTTTGTCAAGGGAGCTGCTTCTGAAACAATGATTTTTTATTTTTTTTTTCCATGGGGGATACAGTAGTTTCCAGAAAGAGTAAACATTCCCTGTCTGCTGAATAAATCCTTGCTCTGCTAAATCAGGTTAGGGCCAGCTAGAAACAGATTGGATACTACAGACTGACAGTGCTTGTCCTTGTCAAAGCGCTGTAGAGATTCAGAAACAGGGCAGCGAAATACTTCAATCCATTCTGCCAAGCAGATGATCCAGAAGACAACATCTTCCCAGCGTTGCCTGCCGTGCCTTTCTAACAGGGGCAGGTGTTTCAGTCTCGCTGACTCCAGGTAACCCCTCAGGTTATGGAAATTCAGGGAGCAGCACTCAAAGGGGACACAACAACCCTGTTTTCCTTCCAGACTTTACCTGTCAGAGATAAAAGACAGCAAAAAGAGTGTCTGATTGAAAGCTGAGTAGGTCTTTCCACAGGGACCATGCTGTGAAGGTCTTGGAAGTGCCTCTGGGCTGACTCAGAACCTCATGTCCTGGATGAATTTTGCATTCAATGACCATCGACCTGTTGCAATGGCACACGGGGTCAGTGACAGCCCATCCATTCTGCTGCGTTACCAGTTGGAAAAAGAGGAGAAGCATCATCACTGAAGCCTGATTTCTTTCCTGTCAGGAAACAGAGGGTGTAAATCCCAGGGCAGTTTTGTAATACGACATCATGGCAAAGAACTCCGGCTCTTTTCCTACACCCCCCAAATTCATGCATCCGGGAGCAGACGAGGCAGGAGTTTTGCAGCAGGAGGCTGCATCGAAGCAGTTAACTCTGCAATAAGGCACTGCCAGAGAAGTTAGTGCAGTACTGCCAGCTGGGCAGCCGTCCCTTTTGATGCATATACGTGTGCGGTGCCTGCGGTGTGTCCCCTGAGCAAAGCACACCCTGCTTTGGCCGCAAGGGAAGGCAGAAGCTGGAGTGGCAGTGTCTTGGCACTCTGAAAACATGACTTTACCCTCCTTCCTCCTCCACTTCCCTGTTTCAATTCTCTGTCGCTGCTTTATTAACAGGATTTGAGCTGTGCTTTCCTTATGCTCTCTGTTCCTTCTCCCCAGGATAATGTCTAATGCCTCTCAGACAACATTTCCCCGTATTACGGTCTGCTCAGAGAAGCGAGTCCCCTAAGCTTTTCTGCAGAGATACATCCGAAGGGAACAGCAAGGTCTTAGCAGAATATGTGCTGATTCCTGAGCTGGCATTGCAATGCGCTGAGCGGCAGATAAGATAATGCAGACCTCTGCTGTAGGCAAAGCAATGAAGAATAGAAAATTGGCAGAATACACTTTAGCAAACCCATTTCCTTAGAGTAGTTGGAGGAGGGAAACCTGATAACAGCAGCAGCCGAGGAAATCCCCTCCTTTTTTTCTGCATTGCTCCTCCCAGGAGGTGTCAGTCGAAAATGACCTCGCAGATGGCATTTTTCTGGAGGAGCTGTGCTCATGCTGCTCGACGTGACGTTGAGGTCTTCCCATCTTAGTGCTGCTGAGCGTGGTGAAGCTGTGGCTCGTCAGCCCTGGGCAAACCGCTGTGCTTTTCTGGGTATCTCTGTGGGTGTCCTGGAGCAAAACCTCTTTGCTGGGCCTGTTGGGGTGGCTTGTGGTCCTTTGCTGTTCCAGCGTGCGATGAACTGAGCAACGGCAGGGGAGCCTTGCAGGAGATTTTTGTGTGTGGCACAGCAAATGCGTGGGGCAGCAGGGGAGGAAAGTCTGCAAAAACCCTTTCAGCCCATGGGGCAAACGCAGAATGGCTGACGGGGTGACCTGGGTGTAGATATGGAGAATACGAGCAGCAAGGGGAACGGAACGGGCTATGGCAGTCCCACCTTGCTGAGAAAACTAGCCCCAGCAGCCAAGCCCTGCCAGACCTGTTCAGACGATGGCAGCGGGCGTGCGTTCTGGTGTGTGAGCGTGTTTTTCAGTCGGGTCGTTTGCTAAGTGGAATGTGTAGCGTGTGCTTCCTCGCACATCCAATTCATTTCAGAGGTAACGCAAGAACTTAGCTTGTGCCTTCTATGCCTTCGTTGCTGGATGTCTGTTTATTTTCAGTGGCCATGACAATCGAAGGATAGAACTCGTTTATTTTCAGTACACATTCTTACTCACAGACAGTGTCCGCATAATGGAGAGTATCTCGTGTGAATATTCCTATTTCGAGACACAAGTTTCTGTCAATCTATCTGTCCTTCTCCATGAATATTTTTCCTCCCGTTCTTTCTAGTGTGCCCACGAGGCCAGTATTTAGTAAATAGCTTTTGCTTTTTAGACTAATTAGTCCACTCTCAACTCCTATTATACAACTTCCACTTTCCTGAAGAAAAAAAATCAGGATGGTGGCTGCTTGATTGAGAAAAACATAACTTCCCTCTATTTAACAATTTTGCAGAAAATCATGACTTTTTCCAAAGTTTGCTCCAGAATCTGAGATGCCACAATGAGATCTGCAATTCCGTGATACCTTTTACACAAATAGAGAGTTCTTGCACTAGGAGACCAAATCTTCGTGCAGCCTTCCCAGTCTGCGTTATAACATCTCCAGTTGGCACATGCTGTTGAGTTTCGGTGCACGGGCGTAGGCACAGGAGGGGGTGCAGGGTTATCATGTTGCCGGTGGTGGTGTCTCAGTTGGGTGTCTAAAATGAGGTGGATTGCTCCTGGGTCATGTATCTGGCTGCCATGCAAACCATGCCCTTGAGAAACGCAGACCCTCATTCTACCCAATGTTTGCCTGGACTAAATGTCTCTGTCCCTTAAGCATTTAGCTGTAAAATGAGCGAGGTAGTGCTTCCCCATGGAGCTGATGGGGTTTGTGTTTCCTTTATTTGTTACAAAGCGGTAGGATAATGCTTTAAAATTCACCAGAATGTTTCATGGGAGGCTGCCAGTTGTGATGAACCCTCTCTTCGTGCAAAAAGCTTCCTGAGTCTTGAATCGTTACTGGAGTTAAAATCTAACGAAGAGAAGGCTGTGCAACCTGAGTGGGGTCTTTTAACGGCAAACCCAATTTTAAGTCCTCTAATACTAGAAGTATTCACACTGGTTGGACTCGATGACCTTAAGGGCCTTTTCCAACCTAAATGATTCTACGATTCTGTGGATGAAACAACTCCCATAGGACAGAAAATTCAGAAGTGTGGCTGTAGGTCATTTACTTGGGCCATGGGTGATCCATTTTTGAGACATTGGTCTGACTCAAGACCTGAGCAGCACGGTGATAAACTCTTCCTTAATTTTCTTTTAAAAGGTCTGTGGTTTGTTCCGGTTTGACCTGTTTCTTGGCCAGGCATCCTCCCCTCCCTCACTAGGGATTTGAGATGGGAAATCATCTAAAAATTTGCGATATCTCAGAAATGAGCGCAGCCAAAGTATCAGAGGCAGCTGGAGATCCGAGGGTTGTGAGTGCAAAGGGAGACGAGGCACGGGGGGGGCCCTGGAGGAGGAAAGACAAAGCACTTCTGTGCGTAAGAGCCAGCTGTGGGCTCAGCCTTCCCTTGCCCGTGGCCTCGGCGCATGCTGTGCGCCTGGCTGCTTCGTCCGAGGGAAAGCAAGAACCGCTCTTGTCTTCTAAGTGATTCCCATTCATCACAGTTATTCATCGGGAGGCCAAGTGCGAGCTCCTCTGTCCCCCACCCGTACCACACCTGCTGAGGGATTTGCACTCAAAACAGCATCTGGAGCTGAAGCAAAATGCAAACACCGCCCTTGAGATGAGGAAGACATGCTGAGCGAGAAAGATGACGTTAGAGTTGCAAGGACAGAGGAGATGTTCGAGGGCTGCAAGGCTTTATCAGAATTTTCCTGGGAATTGCACAAGGCTTTCCTTTGCGTTGGAAATACCTCTGAGCCCGGCTTGCACCTCAGCTCTCCTACCTGCAAAATGGGGGGGAAAAGCCTTTCCCCCAGAGAGACACTGAGAACTAAAGTGCTGGAAAGCTGTGGAGAGACAAGGTTGTAAAAAACAGAGAACAAGGATGATAAATGTCTTTCAGCCCCCATGTCCCGGTGTTTCCTTAGCCCGTGGCTCTCTGCGACTAACACATTTCATCTCACGGGGTCTCCCTGACAACTGGTCTTGGACAGAGGTCTCCTGGGTACAGCTCACTGTCTGCAGTGGATGAAGGGTGAAACCCTGGGAAGCATTCAAATGCACTTGTGCTCTTTCTACGTGAACCAGACTTAAATCTAGTCATGCCCAAAACTTTAAGTGAAGGCCAGGAAAGGCCAGGAACTTATAAAAAACCCCAGCAGTTTCCATCTGGAGAGGTGAATTGGAACTACATAGCTTGTCCTGACCTCCTTCCACACACCTCACGCAAGTGCCCCTTGGAGACCGCCTGGCAAATAATAAATAACCTCCCAGATGTTCCCTCTTGCAGAATCTTCATGCTTATCTGACCAAGTGCAGCGATGCCATGTGAAAAAACATGATGTGACTGCTGTAAACCACTCTGTGGGTTTACTCTGAACGCTCCTTGCGAGGTCCTGAGCACTACGGTTCAGTGTCCATGATGCCCATGGAAGGCAATGGGCACAAGTCGAAACCAGCAGTCGTAAAGTGAAACAGGAGGAGTTCTCGCTTGATTAAAGGAGAAAACAGGTCTGACTTCAGTGATGGCCTGGGTGGCCTCTTGGGGTCCCTTCCAACCCAAATTATTTTATGATTCTACAATAAAAAGCAGGTGCATACCTGCTGGGTCTTATCCTCTTCTGCTGTTTTTTGGGAGTCTCATCTTTTCATGCTCAATTCCCTCTCAGTCTTCAGTGAGAGCATGAAAAATGAAAGCCAATTTTGGAAGATGGCAACCTTCCCCTCTGTGAGCCTGGCGTACAAGTTCGAGTCTGCGTTACTGACCTAAGGAAATAAATTGGCCTAAAACACACGGGTTTTGACAACTCTGTCTGCATTGAGCATCCGAGGCATTCACAGCTCTGATTCCATAATGAACCTGTCACGGGTTCTCTGAGCAAGCCCCTGGCCTTTTCCATCTCCTGGAATCACCCCCGTTTGCTTTAGGAGGAGACAGCAGAGATTCCCTGAAAAAAAAAAAACTCAAATCCATCATTCAGCTCCCCTTGACTGAGAAAATGTGCCTTGCAGCTCCTGAGGAGCGCAGCTGGCTGCACAGCATCAGGGACGGCGAGGTCATCTGAGGCATCTCCATCTCCTCTGGCAGAGCCCGGCGTCTGCGAGTCCCTCCTACGCCTTCACAAAAACGTTTGTTAAAGGAATTTATACCTCGAGCGCCAGCCAGACTCAGCTTGGCCAGTGCGGCAGAATTACACATTAATTGGCTGTCAGGGGGGACGCGTGGTCATGGGGTGGGCAAAAAAATAAAAAAATATATTGCTCCGATACGGTGATAAGGTAGGCCCGTGCCAGACGGATGTGCTGCTGCCACAGCTATACCGACTGTATATAGTACTTAAAAGATATAGAAAGGATTTTTCCTACTGGGCTGATGTGACCCTTCATGCAGGTGAAGAGCTCTTTGGAAAAACAGATCCATGAAAAACTTCCTTGCCTACAAGATGAGCACAGCTATGAAAGAGCTGGGTTGGGGGCAGAACGCAGGTCTTCCAGAGGGAGGAAAACATGAACTGTGGCTGTATTTGCAGGTTGCAAAAGTCAGCAGCTATTTCGCCACTGGAATCTGCTGAGAGGTTAAGAAAAAAAAAGCTTTAAATGTATTCTCTTTACTGAGGATGAGCATAACCTGAGTGGTCTTCTAAAAGCTCATTGGGATTTCCAGACCTGTGAATAGCTGTGAGGAAACCTCTTAGGGATCACGAGCTCAACAAGCTAAGATGGAAAACGAGCTAGATGAGGTGGGCATGTCTGACTCCCATCTGCCACGGATTATCTATGAGACCAGCACCAGAAAAACAAAATTGCCCCTTGGAGGTAAAAGAGACTGTGAGTCATTTAAACAGATTGACATCAGTATGCTCAGGGCCCACCAAGAAACAATTCCCATCCAGCCATGAACATTTACAACTGAAGCACATTCCGTCGTTTGAAGAAAAGCTGACTTGTTTTGATCATTTGTTGTTGTTGCAGTTGAAGAAAGGATTTAGCCTGTGTGTTAAGTCAGAGAGCGTGAAGTGAGGAAGTGAACGGTAATGGAAAATGCACAGGTATTTGCTAAGGGTGAGGTAGTTGAAAGGAGGTTTAGTCTGCACTTGGTTAGATTTCCAGAGAGGAGCCCATCGCAGGGGAACCTGGGCCACCAGGGCTTTTCCACGTGCAATGGAGGTTGCTCAGTTGTCTGCTCCTGTCAGATGAGCCAGTTCTGTGCTGTGATTTCCTCAGAGACCGGAATTTGAAAAGAAAATCAGAAGTGAGAAAGACTGAGCCAAATTCAATCTGCTCACCAGGTGCTTCTCCAGATCAGTTTGACCTTGCACGAGAAGGTGATTCCAGGCTCTGCCCAAGTGGTGGGAGCTTCACGCCAAGCCTTTGGGCTTCCCTTTCAGTCAGTCCGAAGGTTGTTCAGATCTCACTTCCAGTGTGAGCTTGTTGGGAAATGGAGTTTGTCCAATAGTTCTGAGTCTGTCCTCGTTCCATATCTGGAAAAAAAAACCCAACCACAAAGAGGTTGAGGGCCAAAAATTTTAGTGGGACGAAGTTTTAGCTGCTTTATAAATCTGAACCTTCATGATGCTGTTTCAGCGATGTTGAAGACTGATATATAAATGAATGTAATACAAAGATGGGCATGAAATTAAAAGAGTTAAAAATGCGTTTGCCTTTTTAAACATTTTGACATTATTGGAGGAAGAAAGTCAAAAAAGAAGCATGTAGACATTTTCTTGTTTCATGTTTCATCTGTGTTCTTTCCAAGCCTTCTGAAATCCCACGCTCATGTAGTGGAGGACAGTCATGCAAGGACGTCACTTCATGGGGCTGAATCCCATAACAGTGATTCAGACTGTTTGTTCACCTGAACATTCGAGGGAAATTAATCTTAGGCCAGGAGAAGAGAATAAATAAACCCAAGCAAATGCTCTCTGGTGACTTAACTGCATGTACTGTGAGCGGGATAATTTAAGGACTCAAATCTCTGCCACCGTGACGAGTGACTTACTTCCCCCAGTTCAAGTCGAAAATGATGAGCTGCAGCCCTGGTACACCAGAGAGGAGAGTACAACTGTCACGTGGGATCGCTCAACGGCGGGCAAGAAAACATCATCGCAGTATGCCATAGGCGGGACAATAAACGACTAAATTAATTGCAGAGAGGAGTTAATGACCAGTGGGAGGAATTAATGTAAGCTTAACCCTTAATTAGCTAAACTTTCACCACCACGCTCCACTGCTCCCTGGTGCTAAAATGGATGGTATATAGAGAGGCATCCATTAGAGCCTCTGTATTTCTTCCACCGCCACCGCTGTGGAAGAGCAGCATGTGTGATCCAGCTTTGCCTACCAGGCATGAGACGCAGCCTCAGTAGAGCTGTTAACTCATCAGCGGTTTTCCAGTGACGGAGAAACCTGTGAGAGCTGAACAAGGATATCAGAGATGCTCCGGCTTGACCTCAAATGTGTGATAGCACTACATTTGGGAAGGTGGGAGGGACTCTAAGCCACCTGGAAAGTGATGATTTATTTGAGGGGGGGGGCTTGGATTAGAACAGAATTTTTGCCACCGAGTTTCTTGGGTTTTTTCACTGAAAATATGAACCAGAAATGTTACTGTGAAGTCTGCTGGGAACTGCAGTTTCAGTTTGTCGTACTCCCATTTTTCTCTGGACACACTGGCTGGATTATACCTCCCAGAATCATAGAATCATTAAGGTTGGAAAAGACCCCTAGGATCATCTGGTCCAACATAGTGTCTCCTCTTTTGCTGGGGAGGTGGTGGCTGGTTACAGCAGTCGCACAGTCCTGATGTATTAAGTTTTTTTCTTTGAAGCATTTAATGTTTGGGGCTTCTTCCTCTTTTTAATGAAAAGAAACAAAGTATTTTCCCAAAAGGTTTTGTGAAAACTGCTGCTGTGGTAAGTTCTCAAACACTATTCCCATCTAAACCAACCTTTATGTAAAAAATTGAATCATGAGTAGCATGACCAGACAAGGTGTGGGTATCGTGCCCTCATTAAGAGAAGGAGTTGCTGTGCCAGATGTTAAGCTTCATACTTGTTGATTGAACTGCATTTTTTGTACTCCACCCTGGTAACGAATCCCACGGCCACCATCCCTTCTGCAGATGCTCCAGGAACACTCTAAGTGGCCATTAACTAATGCTAAATGATGATGGAGCATCTCCTGAAATACATGTGACATCCGCATGAATAACAAATGAATTTGTTTCTGTCAAGGCAATGACAACGGATTGCAGTTGAATTAACATGAATGCTGTTTGCTGCTCTACACCAACTGCAACGAGTTCCTTGCAGGGTGCACGTAATTACAGGGACGCAAACGACAGCGGAGGGATGCCGTGAGTGCGAAGATGCAATGGTATAGACGGTTGTTAAGGATGAGTTGTGGGAAAAAGCAAGTCCCAGGCTGACAAACGAATCTTATTTCTATTGAACCCCAGTGGAGTTTGCCTCCTAAAGACATTAATGAGAGTGAGAGCGTGCTGTTAGCCCCCACAATTGCATCCATCCCTGGAAAAATCATTCTCTTCTCATTATCACTTGGTAGTACAAAAAAGCCTAGAGGTCAGTCCTGTGACGACGTTTCTCTCCAGAGAAAAACAGATCAAGAAGGAAAGGATTTTTCTATGGGGTTCATGCACGATACTAGAAAAATGTGCCTATAGGGCACTAAAGTTTCTAAAAACTGTTTCTCTGCTGGGTACGTTAGTGTTCAGAAACTTGCGGTACACCTCTGCGTCTGTTGGCGCATGGTGTCAAGTTGAGCCATGGCTCCCAGCGCCTTGTTCTCAATCTGTGTTGTGTATCTTGAGGTGCTGTGCAGGGTGTGAAGTGGCAGGTTAAATGAGGCAGGAAAAAGAATAGGGGAGAGCGATAGAGGAGGAGGGAAGGCGAGACAGAAATGGGGGAAAACTGTGTTTATGGCATGAGGAAGCACAAAGAAAAACAAATTCAGATCAGAAGCAAGCATGGGTTTTTGAAACACAGATTGATGAGCCTGGAATTGGTCTGAACATTTCCATTGAAAACTTTCCATCAGAAAATGCTTTCTGAATGCAAAAAAATTGCTTTTCTGAAGTTACACTGACTGGGATGAGATTTCCCACGAGAGAAATGAAAGCTTTTTGTCTTAAAGCATTTCTATTTTCCATGAAATTAATTAAAAAAAAAAATCTCAGAGCAAAATAAAATCTTGAAACCCTAGGATGTCTCATTAAGTGGATGTTCTGATTTTCAGCTAGTTCTGAATTAAGTAATGGAAAAAGTCACCCGGAGCTGGGGAACTTTCCACCACGTGGAGTCTCTACATCAGGCACTTGTAGGCCAGGTGCACCCCAGCCTCTATTTTACATGGGTTTTGGGGCAAAACCTGGGATCATCTGATGCTAGTAAGGGTGAACCCTGACTTATATACTCAGATCTGGCTTTCCCTGAAAAAGGAGATTTCACACTCTGCTTTCAAACGAGTCCCCTCTTTCAAAGGGCACGTTTCCAAGCAAGATGTTTTCTGGTAGACCACCTTCTGAGCTTTCTGGAGATGGTTCAGTTTTAGTCTTATTTCTGGAAAATAGAAGGTTTCAGCAATTTTGCCTCCATTTGAAAGAGCAGGAGAAGTCTCAAAAACATTTGGTTTCTACAAGTTTCATGAAAACTGGCAGCTGGGAGAGACCCAAACTCAAGTCCACCAAAGAAAAGCAGGGTCAACGATGCTATTATACATCTTGTCTGACAGCAACCAGCTGTCCAACAAACATACATGCCCCACTTTCTCCAAAAGCAGCCTGGCAATAAGACAGCTTGCACTTTTCTGACAGTACAGGCAGCACAACGAAGAAAAAAATCAGTGTGCATAGGGCTGTGCTACCCACGGGACATGGAGAAAGAACCCAGAGGTAGATCTGTGCGTGTGAAGGATGTGAAGGATGTGAAGGATGTGAAAGATGTGAAGGATGCGTGTACACGGGTACAGGTGTTAGCTGCTCCTGGCTTATTCTGCTTTTGCCTGGTGGGAATCCTAAGGGACCTGGGACAGAGCAGGGAGAGGTTAGAAGGCAAAATATCCTCATCCTTAGGAAAACAAGCTTCATTAATTCTTCTGTTTCAAGAACAACTTGTTTTATCATGGATTTGGGTTTTCACAGATTATGTAAAGCATTCGTTTCCCCCCTTGCATTTGCTGAAGAGGTTTTCTTCTGCTGAATGTGTCGGTCACTGAACACACACGCGCGTGTGCCTACCTATATATGTGTGAATTGACCTGCTGGGCTGTCACTGCGGTTCCTGCTGGGAGCACAGGTGCTGTGTCCTGATTTTTTAACCACCATGTTGTCCAGAAAGCCAGAGATGCTCATGCTGGTTTCTTATTGAGGCATGGCTTTGGACTACAGTGCTGTATATACAATATGGGCTACACAGACAGAGAGGATTTGGGGGGGACCAGAGCCTCATGGTGCTAGGTGGTTCATGCAGTAAACACCCACACCCCATCTCTCAGAAAGAAAATGGGAATGTGGAAAAGGGGCTGGGAGAGTGGAGACATCCTTTTTTATTTTAAGCTAAGGCCCAGACAAATGGTATGAATCTGATTCTTCCCTCCCAAGCTTGGGAAAAGGCACAAAAAGTACGAGTTTAAACCATTCGAACACCTTCTCTTGCTGGGCTCTGCCATTCTGAATAGTCCCCAACCATCCTGGTGTGACTTCTTTTGAGCTTGTGGCTCATGGCTCTCCAAAAGAGGTGGGAAAAGGCAGAGAGCTCCTGTATGGAGCCCTCCAGCCTGAACAGGAGACTGTGAGCAGAAATACTGCCATTTCACTTCAACAGCCAGGTTATCCACTTGGTCCCATTACATCCACATCCAGCTCTTGGTCTCCAACCTGAAGTGAGCCAGCAGCTATTTTTCCTTGGGTTGAAAACAGGGGCACTGATACCTCACCCCATGGCATGCACAGGACAGATGGCATGGGTGGGAGCTGCCCTGCGTGCCTCCTCCCAGGGACCAGACCACTCTCCATGATATTCATCACCAAAGACAACGTACGCGTGGCCACACTGAGGAGGACTAGGAGAAGACCCCAAAACCCATATGGGGTGATGCTGCCTTGTCTCACCAGGATCCACTCCCAGCTTAACTCCATGGGCAACAGCTTTCCCCCGCCAACCAAGTAGCTCTGATTCTGCCTAATTCCTGGCGGCGGGCACAGGCCCACGGTGCTGCTGTGAAGCTGCGCTGTAGGACTCGGGATGCAGGAGTTGACCGCAGCTTTGCATCGCACTCCTCAGGACACGGGTAGCAACAGTCGCCCGCCCAGCTCTGAGCCTCCATAACACCGCGTCGGTACAGCGTTCGCATGCCTCTGTTCAGATTGACGATAAAATTGTCAGCTCCTTGGGGCAAGGACCGTCTTCCTGGTTTATGTTTATTATTAGTCATTTATTTTTTAAATTGATGAAAAATTAAATAAGGGAGGGGATTTGTTTTAGCCTGCCTCAGAGAATGACGTGGGTTGGGATTTTGTGCAGAGACAAGAATATCCATCGTTCCCGTTTGGAAGGAATTAAAATGAAACAGAGTTTTCTATGAATGTCTTCACTCAAAAACCATTTTCGTAGCCTTGCTTACTATATTTGCAAGTCAGGCACACAGTGTACCTGAGCATCCGTAGCTATTCTCAGCTCTGCAAACCCCAGGTAGCTTCTGCAAGTGCCTGCAGGCTGAACAGCATCCCTAAGTAAAACGCCTGCCTCCCTTCCACTCTGGAATGCTGTTAAATGTGGAAGGGTCCTCCATTTCACGTGCCATTGGCTGGCTGTTGGTACAATTAATCCCAGAATATTTTTCTCCCATGTTCCGAAACAATCTGTAATGGTAGCCCCTGCAGGGGGTTAAAGTAAAGCACAGCTACCACACGTAAATTCAAGTGGCAAACTATTTCTAGAGACCAAACAAGGACAATTTAGTCACCAGGGATAGGGAAATGTGTCGTGCATTATTTTGCTGCAAATCAGGCAGGTACGTACACAGTGCCCATTTGCAAAGTATCTCGGCAGCTGGGGAAGAGGTGTAAGTGAATTGTTAACTCTGTTATTGTTGGCCCTCTTACCTTGTGTTTCCTTCCATGCTTTTTTCTATCAGGAGGAGAAATAAATGTGTGAGTCAGGGATGTTCTTGTAATCACACTTGTCTTTCAGAAAAGACACACACACTTCCATTAGACACAATAAACCCAGAAAACGACGTGCAGCTTCTTTGCTTCGGTCTGCCCAAGCAGCTCCACCTCCCTGCAGTGTTTCATGGTCCCACTTGGAACAGTTTCTCTTTGTTTTCTGTCCAGGCACATCCAGGCTTGACATTCTCCAGCTATGGGGTGTGCTACCAGGGGTCCCCCTCAGGCCACACCAACATGATGTTTTTCAGCCAAGACGTTGGCTCCTCTCTCACTGGATTGCTAAGGATGGCGATGATTCAGTGATGCAGATGATGATTTTTTATCACTTACTACAGCAGTGATGCACCAAACCCCAGCTTTATGCATATGACGTTTGCTCCTCGCGGGGAAACCCATGTTCCCAAGATATCCATCTGGGCAGCCCCTCAGAGAAGGTCTTTGCATCTTGCTCCTGAGTTGAGAGACAGTTTCCAATAACTCCACACTGGGTTTTTCTGCCTACCCGCTGCAAGCTGGGAGAGGAAGGAAAGGTGAGCCCACTGTTTGGAGTAGTGCCCGGGCTGGTGGGGATCAGGGAGGCTGCTGTCTCTGCTGCAGCTAGGCAAAGGGACTCATGTTTTGCAGGCACCAGAGAGCTGTCAGATGTGCCTTTGGTCCTTTGGACCAACTTGCACTGGATGTGAAGAGCACGTTGGTGGCTGTGAGCTGGAGAGACTTTCTACTGGTGGAAGCAATGTGCAGGTCTTTGGCTGAGTCCAAGGATGAGGAGGAAATGTGCGTTCCTCTGCTCCGCACAGTAAAAGCAAGGCGCAGCGTAGTAGGTTCAACATCAAGATTTTGCTCGAGTTACCACATTTTCCAGGGATGCAGGAATGGGTCCTCAAGCACAGCATCACATGAATGCACCGTTGGGAGCCCAGGCTCTGCTCTTGGGTGCCGGTTCATTTTGGGGTCTCTGCAAACTGTATCATTTTGTGCCGCACAGACGGCCATGGAAAAGCATGAGCAGAAGCATGTCTGATCATTACAGCTGATATTCTCCCAACCCTGAGGTCACTGCCCGCTCTGCTGCCTGTGCGATCTTGACTCCAAGAATGGATTTGAATTCAAGGGAGTGAGGGATGTTTGTCTGAGCCTCCATTGCTGGAAATAATGTTTAGCTCTATTCTTTCCCTGTATTTTTCACGCCAGACTGTCATAAAAAATACCTCCATGCTGAATGTCATAGCTTTCCTCCCTTCTTTACCAGTAACACAGAATTATCTTCCTGTTTCTTTAAAATCCTGAGGTTTAGCAAGTAGACAAATTACACTTCTTAAAAACCCAGCCCCAACTGTGAAGCAAATACTCCCTTCCTCTCAGGGAACCGTTCCTTTGCCTTGTTATTTTGAGCTCCGTCATGGT
This sequence comes from Balaeniceps rex, assembly GCA_013401315.1. Classification (NCBI taxonomy): domain Eukaryota; kingdom Metazoa; phylum Chordata; class Aves; order Pelecaniformes; family Balaenicipitidae; genus Balaeniceps; species Balaeniceps rex. Next base: position 42,711 of record VYZW01016343.1, on the reverse strand, counting down.
TGTTGCCATGCAATGGTAACTTTGTGGAAAGGGAGGTTAAGTGCTAAGGTTAAAACAGGTTCAAGCATAATCCAGAGTGCCCTTGGCAAAGACAGAAGTGTTTTAGTGGGTCTCACTCGTCATTGCCTGACTGCTTAAAGTGGTGGAGTGGCTCATTATTGTTTTTATATGCCTTTATGAGAGCTGCAAAAGAGTCAAAGAGAAAAGTACCACTACTTTCCTCCCTTAACCCACACTCAACGGGGAACAATAATATTTAAGACCTCGGAGTGCGATGTAAAAGGTTTCCTCTTCAGAAACCACATTCCCCTGCATGAGCCACGTGGAGCGGCTCAGGCTCAGCTCCAGAGAGGAGGTTTCTGTTGGTTTGTGGAGTTACGTCCACGACAGCGTTTTGGAGCTGATAGCAGGGAGCTGCTATTGCCAGCTGGTATGGCCAGACCTGCCTTCATGAAACCATCGTCTGCCCTTAAGCCAACTGGTGGCTTTTCTCCTCAGCGATCCTGCCAAAGCTTTGTCCTCCCTGCGGGTAGGATAAAAACTTCAGCAGGGGCTGTGGGCTCTGCAATGTAGGGAAAGACTGCACCCTCATGGAAGCGTTAAAAAAAAAAATTTTTGAAGATCACAGTTCTCAAACATGACTGAGCAAAGACCTTCTTAGCGCTCCGTCCTTGCCTAGTTGTTTTGCACATGTCGATCCCAGCTGATACATGCAGTGCCTCAGAGTAGTCCATACCTGGGAATTTTTGTGCAGGTATGTAAACTACCAGAATGATAAGGCAGAGGCCCTGACTAGTTCGTTTTTAATTAAGTGGCTGCTTTAACTTTATGTACCTTGCCAAGGATCATAGAATCATAGAATCATTTGGTTGGAAAAGACCTTTAAGATCATTGAGTCCAACCGTACCTGGCCACCACTAAACCATGTCCCTAAGCACCTCGTCTGCCCGGCTTTTAAATCCCTCCAGGGATGGGGACTCCACCACTGCCCTGGGCAGCCTGGTCCAGTGCTTGACAACCCTCTCCGTGAAGAAGTTTTTCCTAATATCCAACCTAAACCTCCCCTGGCACAACTTGAGGCCATTGCCTCTCGTCCCATCACTTGTTACTCGGGAGAAGAGACCGACCCCCACCTCGCTGCACCCTCCTCTCAGGCAGTTGTAGAGGGCGATGAGGTCTCCCCTCAGCCTCCTCTTCTCCAGGCTGAACAACCCCAGGTCCCTCAGCCGCTCCTCACAGCACTTGTGCTCCAGACCCTTCCCCAGCTTCGTTGCCCTTCTCTGGCCACGCTCCAGCACCTCCATGTCCTTCTTGGAGTGAGGGGCCCAAAACTGAACCCAGCACTCGAGGTGCGGCCTCACCAGTGCCCAGTACAGGGCACTGATCTTTACAGAGCTGTTTCATACGTTAATGCCACTGGAGAAAGCAGTGGTAAATGCTAGTGCAGGGTGAAGGGTTCGCCTCATGCGTTCAAAAGCAGCTGAACCCAAACTGGAGCAGGTACAGAGACTACGAGGGGGATTAAGGAAAAGAGGCCCCTGTTCTAGGAGGGAAGATTATGAGAATTTAGCTTGTTTAAGCTAGCAAGGCAAAAGCTGTGTGAAGGGCTGTGATTACTCTGTAGAAAATACATCAAGGGGATAAGTGCTGAGAGGTAAACAGAGCTATTTCAGCTAAATGATGACGCCGGCTTTGGAGCAAATGATATAAATTGGTCATAGATAACTTTATGCTGGAAGTTAGAAAGGTTTTTTTTTTTTTAATGCTTGAAGGAATGAAAACCTGAAGTAACTGCTCGGTGGGAATAATGGGGATAAAAAGCCTAGCAGGTTTTAAAACAGGATCATCCCTTGCAGATGGGCTTATAGGATGTGGTTGCCAGTAATAGGAGGCTGCATTCAAGGCTCTCTTCAATTTGATGCACACCAAAATTTTCCTTTAGTGAAGGAATGGATTGGCTGTACACCTGGATCGTGGGTGTTAGGCATAGCCGATCTGGGTTCAGCGAGGTTGTGGGGTGCCTGGGAAACCTGGAAAAACATAGTCATATCCTGGGAAGCTCTTTCCCCTCGGTTCTTGGAGACACATAGTGTGAATTCTGTGTTTCTCAATCATGGGAAGATTTTAATACACGGCTTGTCCGATCTGGAAATTTGATCAACTCAGACCCTGCCTATGTCTGGATGGAGATAATATTATTTAGTCCATCAGGGTGCAAGTCCTTTGGGTGCTTAACCCTGTCCAGTGCTGTGTGAAGATCCCATGTGGAGGCTGAAGCAGCTTCCGTGGTTGAGGGCGGTCATGTTGCTTGCTACGAGCACCTACCCAAAACATGAGTGCAAGACAACTGCAGCCAATCTCCAGTCTGACGATCTCCCAAACTTACAGGTTAATGTCATGCTGAGGACATCCCTGAGTGTTATTCAATGTTTTCACCTTCAAGGGGTGGTAAAAATGTCCTGGGGGTTTTGCTAATGGCCAATCTGACTGAAATCAAGGCACTATATGTGGTGGGATTTTTGTTTATCATCTGTATCAATACAGCATCTGTGAGCCCCTGGAATGCTGTAGTACTAGATGTTGTACAAAAATGGATTGGAAAGATGGTCTGTCTTCTCTACTGCTTAAAAATAATACAATGTTCTCTCTGATTTAAGGGGTCTGCAAGCAGCAAGGGAGAAAAAGAGGGGAAAGCATCGGCTAGATTGATTCTGACAAATAGCTTTCCAGTACTCATAGCACAACAGAGAGAAACGCAAACCTTATTTGAAAAGACAATAATACACTCCCTCTGCGGAAATGAGTTAGTTGGTCTTGATTTTATCCACCTGGGAACTCTGATTATTGTCTCATGAAACAGATCACCTGGTCTATTATCCCATAAATAAGCGAGAGCAAACGCACCGTGTTTTCGTTACAAAGCACGGCTCCCCTGCAGGGCTGCCGCACGCGCGGGAACGTGCTGCAGAAGGGGAAAGAAATCTGGAAGTTTGCCCTCAGGTTTCCTAGAGAGACAAGGCTGTGGTAGCAGTTAGAGAAATATTCGCTCTGCCCACCGGGGTTTCCCTCCCATGGCTAAAAAGTGATTGTTGTTGCTATTAATTAGAGCTGTACGGAAACATTCACAGGCAAACCTGGAGCCATGTCAAACGTGCCTCGCAGGGCTGTGTTAGAGGCTTAAATTGCAAATCAACTCCCTTGAAAGATGCACTGCGATGCCTGAAGGGAGGGAGGGAGGGAGCGAGCTAGAGATCTGGCATCAAGTGACCCGGGAATGCATTTAGGACAAACCAAGGTCCAGATGTGGACTAATTAAGACTCACTTTCTGTTGACTTCGGGGATACGATCTAACAATCTGGGACTGGCATCCCAGCTTTGTGCTGAATGTGCACTTCAACCTCCTTTCTTCTCGATTTTATTGCCAGCGCTGGGATTTTGCTCTGAGTCCACTTTGTCCCCTTTTGAATCCTAAATTCTGTGCTCGCAAGCTCCATCAAAGCGAGGACAGCAACGACCCTGCTAACACCGCTTTGTGCTGCAGTCAGAACCAGTACTACTGAAACCCTTTGGTGCTTTGCTAGATCCACCTACGACCCATCTCCAGTGGGATTACCCTGATGGGAAAGAGAACTACGGGTCAGGCCGGCGAGATCCTGCTGCAAAAGGAGGGATGCTCTTCTTAACCAATGCAGACAGCAAGGAGAGAGACTAAAAAGTGAATCCGTACTGGTTGTTTGGTACGAAGTACAATAAAACCATCTGAATGAGTGGGGGTGGCTTTGCCAGAGCTCCCTTGGACGTTGAAGTCACCTCTCCTGGCCAGCAGTAAAAGGTTCATGCTGGTGAAAATGCAGCAGGACAGAAGCGTGAAGGATCTGCCCCAGCCAGCAGCTCCACATCACCCTGAGATAGGTGTCAGACTGGGGAGGGAGAGAGTTTTCCATCTCTCGCTGCAGCGTTCCAGATCATTTGCTTTGACTGTGTGCATATGTTGTCAATTCACCAGCACCTTTACGCAGGCAGTTATAATTCACATTTGCTGGTTTTTTAATGAATGTTTGTTCACTGGAGCATTTTCCAGGAAGCGTGCGTGGTGCGCGGAGCCAGCCCACATCCCAGCAGCCTCCAACACGGTCTAAGGCGAGGAATCAAGCTCGGAAACAAATCAAGAATATATTATGTGACACGCGCCGCCTGCTGTGTGAGACGGAGGGGGACTCTGTGAATGGGAGTCTTGCAAGAAAGTCCTAGCAGCCATGCAGATTGAATACTTCTTGCCAATGCAGTGGAAAATCCCAGGGATAATCACAGCCCTGCTGTAATTCCCTTAAAATCCAAATATAGTCTCAGTCACTGCCACGCTGCAGCACCTCGCCGTCTTCTGTTCCCACCACAAGGTTTGTTATCTGGCTTGCTGTTCCCACCATCCAGATGGAGAAGGGAAGCAAACCAGGGTCTACTGATTGCATGGTGACGAGTGACCTTTGAGAAACATCCCAGGAGCCCCAGATCTTCAGGAGGGTATTGGGAGACAGAAAGAATCATAGAATCATAGAAACCTTTGGTTGGAAAAGACCTTTAAGATCATCGAGTCCAACCGTACCTGGCCACCACTAAACCATGTCCCTAAGCACCTCGTCTGCCCAGCTTTTAAATACCTCCAGGGATGGGGACTCCACCACTGCCCTGGGCAGCCTGGTCCAATGCTTGACAACCCTCTCCGTGAAGAAGTTTTTCCTAATACCCAATCTAAACCTCCCCTGGCACAACTTGAAGAGGGTATTGAGAGACAGAAAGGATATAGACAGAGCCGGGACTGAATGTGGTTCTTCTAAAGATGCAGGACTCATGAAAAAAAGGGAGTGCATGGGCTATGTGAATACTTCCGAGTGTTGGGAGCCCAATCCACTTTGTTGATAGAGAGCGCAATGCAAATTCATAATTACTGTAGATAAACATGTTCGAGTTAATTACTTCTCCCATTTGACGGCTGTGCAAATGATGCAATGACTAATAGAGACCGCTTTCCTTTCTTCTTCGCTGTGAAAGCCAAGGCTACGGCATGTGCTTGGGAAGGATGTGTCAGGAAAGCCAAGGAGCAGACAGAAGAGCAGATGCCAATGTCGAGCAGCTCTGAATCTTGCCGGGGCATGAGCGTGTGACTGGAACCTGGACTCAGATTTCAGAAGCTTTTACTTCTCTCTCTTTGCCCTCAAATGCAGCTGCTGCTCGGACAAAATCAGCCTGGCTTTAAAGTAGGTCAGACTGCGTAGAACTGAAGTCATCTCAGGATGCTCTGCAGAAGAAGAAATACATGTCAGTGTGACACCACTCCGTACAGCGGCTTTTAATTGAGTTGCTCTCCAGGTACTGATCCCTGTCATTCAGACAGCGGCTGTAACACAGAAGAAATGCTGCACCCAGCTGGGACAACCCATGGGTAACAAATCCCACCTGAAGGGATGGACTCGAGCAGAGATGAGGGCAGTGCAAGAGAAACATGGGAGTGGAGGTTCCAATTCTCAAGCTGCTTCCAGAAAAATGGACTTGGAGAAGCACCAGGGTCCTCAGCACCTTTTTAGCAGATTTGGGGTCCCAAAAACCTAGTTACCCACTCAGACTCTAGCGTCTCATTAAGTAATCCCAGATATTTTTTGATAGTCTGTCAGCAATTCAGTCTGGACTATTTTAATAGCACGAAGGCACCCTGGACACTCCTTTTAGGTCTCAGACACATAATTAGCAGTTTAGGGTTCAGAACAGCTCGTTAGCATTTTGCGAATCGGAAAGGCGACACCAATGAATCACGATTTCAGACACCTGCTCGGCAGCTGCGAGTTTTGGATCCCCCCCCGTTAGCAGTCCCAGGGAGTTTCAAACCTGTTTTCAGGGAAGCATTTCCATTAGCCTGGAAAGAAAGTCGCATTTTGTCTCCTGTCATTCCTCAGCAGCCAAATCCTTCTGCTTCGTTTTCCTGGGAGGCAGCAGTCTCAGGCACGGCGACTGCTGAGCTGCAGTTTGCCCTGTTTGCTGTGTGCTCCAAAATCTGCATTTAGTTTAACACATTAAGCCAATCTGTTTCCCAAACCCAGCTGCAATCACAACCCTCCGGGGGAGCTTGGCAGCGCTGCCGATCCGACGCCGCTCGCCGGCAGCGCTCGGGTGCGCAGGCTTTTGGGGAAGGCAGCGAAGAGGAGAGGAGAGGAGGAGGAAGATGTAAAAGCAGATCAGCACAGCACCTCTGAGAGACTTGCCCTTCTCCCAGAGCCGCCCACCGTTCAACAGAAATACAAAAGAGAAGAGAAAAAGAATATTTCCTGGCTCTCTGAGGAATGCAAGGCTGAAGCAACGCCATGTGCGGGATCTATGCATTATTTATGGCTCTCTGTGCCGTGTGCTATCCCCCACTGGCTGAGCAAGTTTTCTTGTTCAGCGAGACGCTCTTAACAGACAGTTCAAACCCCAAGCCCTCTTTTCTCCACTGAGCTGAGACTGTAGGACACGAAGGCATAGCTGCGTTCCCTTCGTCTGCCCAGGTGAGAGCAGCCAGAAGGATTTGTCAGACCAGCCGTGGGTGGGATGTGGACCCACGACTCCGGAGAGCGCATCTTCCCCGGGCAGGGTTTGCTGTCGGTGCCCTCACCAGCTCGGTTTGAGCCAGCGGAGCTTTGCTGAGCCAGGCAGCAATTAGCCCTGTATTGTCCCTGTCTAGACAGGCCTTGGAAATGGTGCTTCTGAGTCGAGCTCTTCCAGCTGGGGTAGGCTCGTTTCACAGCTTCGCCCGACGGCTTCCCTTGGAAGTGCTGCTGCTTTGTGATGGGTTCCTGTCCTGCTGGACCGGAGCCCAGTCAAACCTGCTTTTCAAAGGGTGCCGGGACCAATTCATCTTGTTTTGCTCCACGATGCATGTAAAATAAATCAGAATAAAAAAATCAGAGCAACGTGAAGGTAATGCTGATGTGGGCTTGGTTGTGTTGTACTTCTTTATTACTGTAAAATATGAAACTACATGATAACGTGATAGGTTTTTATATTGTGTTATACTAGGCTTCATATATTATAAAGAGTTTAGATTAAATATGATATTAAATAGGTTTCTACGCACATATATATATTATTAAGTAGATATTTAGTATAGATTAGGTGGGTTTGTTTTTATAAAGTGCCATCAATATTTCAGTACGGCAACACGTTAAAAATAAAAGGGTTTAAAGTGATAAGTTGGAACTGTCTGGTTTACCTACCTAAAATAAAACACTTCAGCATTTCTGAAACTAAACAAGAAAGTCCAAGCGATTCTTTTAGACTTTTGGCCTGAAGTGGATTTCACCCAATCAAATTGACGCTTTGCTGTGAAATGTGAGGAAAGAGATGAGACCACATTTTACTCTCAAGTGTTTTCTGATCATTTCTGCACTCGGTGCCCGCCCCGTCCCAGCCTGGGGAGTGAGCAGCCCTTCCAGCCAGGCCCACGGGGGCTCTGGGAGGCTGGTGGGAAAGCGGGAGCCACCAGAGCAAGGTTTTGGAGTGTTTGCAGAGGAAAATATTCAGCACCTTGGGAAAAGTGGCCAGGTGCGGGATTATTCCTCTGCCTCCTCTAGCGCGGTCTTATCCCTCGGGCTTTCCGTGCTGTTGGCATTCCCCGGGCAGCAGCTGGAGAGCAGCCGGGCAGTGTGCGAGCGTGCATGTGTGTGCACTTGTGTACGCACACGTAGGTACAGCAGGGCTCTCCATGAGCACAGACATCCCGAAAGACCCTGCATTAGCTGGTAGCCACCGGAGCCTGCTGCTACACAGCCACCACGGGCACACAGAGTGGAAAAACATGCCATAAAATACACAAACATACATATAGACCCTGTGGTATTCGTGACTAATGCCTGCCTTGTTGGTATAAACCACTCAGAGCGACAACCTGGGACAGGAGGAATTTATTTTGCTTAGCTTTGTCTCTGGATGTTTGATTTCAGAAGAGCTGAGGGATTTTGCTGAACTTCGGAGAGCCTGAGTAAATGGAGCAGAGAGACACTCGGGGACACAGGTAGCTATTTTCCCTCCCTGGAAAAACCTCCACGAGGCTCTTCTGGCCGATTCAGCTATAGCAAAACTCTCCGAAGCAGCTTTGGGTTGAGATGTGGTTGCAAACACCACAGCGTGGTGCCTCTGCCAGCTGAAGGCGAGAGCCGTATGGAAAACCCTGAACAGTCTGCTCTGCTGTCCCTGCTGTCTGCAGGGCCGCTGCTGATGTCTCTGTTTATCGGGGAAAACACAGCCTTAGGGGAAGCCTAAGGAAAAATTAGCAACAAAGCGAGGAGCGTGAAGTGTTGAGAGGCAGCAGGCACCTCCCCGTGCTGCAATGGCTTCCAGCAGGAGGAAGAGGAGGGTTGTTTAAGGAGCCATGAAGACTTTCCTAGCCACATGATGACAGGTTTGGGCTCAGACAGCTCAGCAGATCTTCCAAATATGTCCTTCAACAGATGCAGTAAAAAGGTCCTGCAAACTTCTCCAGTTTGTTTGCTCCTGGTGCCCACCTCCTGGGCTAGAAATTGTGCCAGGTTCATCAGAGAGGGATGTGGGCAGCAGGGGGGCTCCTGCCTGCCAACGGATCCCTGCTCTCCCAATGCCTGCAGGGAGCCAGCAGTGCCCGGGGCTCTTTTCTCCTCGAGCATCCACGCTCTGGGCTCAGGGACTGGGAGGTCCCAGAGTTTCACAGCCTATACAGGAGAGATGGCCAAAGCTGCGGGAGGAGCGAGGGGGGAGCGGAACAGGAGCTCTGGGGTCTGTCGCACACTCACGCAGGTTCATCTGTGCTGTAAAAGCAGTTGGAAGCATCAGTAGCTGTGGTGGGTCAGCATCACCTCTTCTCATCCCCTCCCTCCCACGGAGGAGGGGACATCCTGCACTCTCCCCCTCCTTTAATTCGCCCTAAGCAGTTCTGAAAACCCAGCAGGGGGCTGCAGAAAAGAGTTTCCTGGAGATTACCAGGATGCAACCACCCATTAACATCAAACCCGCTCCATAAACTGTTCCCTGAGCTGGTAAATGAGCACAGAAAGAAGCCGAGAGCTGGTTCCACAGTGGACAGCTTTCCCCTGCTCCTCCCCGGCTCTGTGCCACGGCCTGGGAGCAGAAAGAAGCTTAAGTCTTGTGTTGAAATGACTGGGGCTCTCCAGGTTCTCCTGCTACGATTTATTGCTGCTTATTACCAGGCTGGTGGGGGAAATCTGCAAAACTTGCCGGCTCCCCCCAAGGACTGCGGCGTGTCAAAGCCTTTGTGCATGTTCCCCAGATCTCACTCTTTCACCAGCTTTGTGAATTACCCCTACGGCCCATTACCATCCACAAAGCTCAGTTCTTTACATTCAAGAACAGCATTTCTGAAGTTGTTCTTTAGAGGCAGGTGTTTTCTAGAAAAGGTTTTTAGACCTTTTTTAGGAGTCAAGATGCTCTCATGAGAGGAGCCAGCTAAGCATTGCTAAAGACATTCTTTTAGCTCTTGCAAAGTAAAGTATCAAATAGCTTCTCTCTCACAACCTTGCATATTAAAAAAGAAGAAAAAAACCTTGTTTTGAGTATGCTTCAGCTAGTTTTAAAGAGTAACTTGCCATGAGATACAGCATCGCGTTTCCCAGCTCACAGATGCAAAGACACAGTGAATTGCTTTCCCATAAACCAGATGCGTGGGAGCTCGATTCTCTTTCAGGTCATATCCCTGGGCAGGGAATGGGCTCTTTTTTCCAAAGTGCAGAGTTTTTAGCTGAACAGATCCTAATCCCAGCTGCACGAGCATACAGGCTGGGTGAGTACGCTCCTGGATGGAAGGCATGATCGAGAGGTGGCAAGGCTCGGGAGCCTTTTAGTGCCTGGGACCTCTCATACTTCAATTAGTTGGGCAGCAGTTCTCTCTGCAATCACGTCCGCACATGCTGCAAGGAGGAACTGGGGATGCTCTTGAAGGTGCCCAAGCAAGAACACCCACAAAGTCAAGAGCAATTGCCAAAAGCTTCCTTCTTCTTGTACACCAGCTCTATTCGTCCTGCCCACAGACCAGTTCTCACAGTTGGGTTCATCTGGTGGTTACATGCGACAAGGTGTCGCATACATCCAGGCTCCACGCTTGGCTCCTCTAGTGACAAGCATTTGTGAAAGCAGACAAGTCGGCATGAGAAGCAATTTTGGGCCAGCAGGTCTGAGACTGCTTCAAGGAAGTGCTTGATTTCCTCACCTTAAAGTGGAGGTTTCCCAAATGGAAGGGGAAACTCTGAATCTTTATGGTCATTATTAAAAGAGGATTAATGTGAACGTGAGTCCTTCATCAGTGGACCATAAACCTCCCTCCTCCCCAAGGGCTGATTTCTCTTTTTTTTATCAGTGGGGGAAGTATGAAAGAGAGAAGAGATTTCTTTTGGCTCTGCAACCCATCTGTGGTAGAGCAAACTGTCCCCTGAATCCCAGCCTGATGGTTTAACCACTGCAAAAGCCCCTGCGTATGAGCTACCATGGGAGCGTACAGCCAAAGAAATCACTGCGGCTTCCGATGCAGAGGTAAACACCTGGCTGAGCTGGATATACTGTCACGTATGAGGGCGGCAGGTAGGTGTCAGAGTTTGGTCCAAGCACCTGGAAGACTCCTCTCCTGAACTGCTGGTGGCTTCTCAACCACAGGTACCCCTGTGGCTTTGGAGCCGTGGAGGAATTCATTTTCCTGGGTGCTTTCGTTAAGGGCTCCAAGGCACTGTAATGAAAAGCGCTGCAGATTTGTCAGCGTGGCCCTGGGAAGACATCTCATAGGAAAACACTATTTTTCCTCTCCCTTCAAGGATCTCACACTTTTTATTCCTCCTGTATCCACACAAGGCAAGGGTCGGACTTGTGATGAAGAAGAAACACCTTCCTCACCCCTTCTAGGAGGCTTTCATCACAAAAGATGCACTGTAAATAACCCTTGTTTCCACTCGCAGCTGTGGGTTTTATGTTCTGGGCTGAAGAGATAAACTAACTCCCTACTCACAACATAGAGCGCTCGTAGCATTTATTTCCAGTCCCCTCCCCCCCCACACCCACCTTGGCATGACAAATAAGAGATTGTAATTCTCCGGGAGGCATGCTTTATGGGAAGCAATGCATTTTCCTGTCCAAGCAGCTAAATATTATGTAGCTCGGCAGTTGATACAAGGTTTGGGCAGTATATTCTCTGGCAGACTTGCCACGATTTTCCGATTCACTGAGCTAATACGGGGTGATTAAGAGAAGTCTTCCTTACTGGCTACTACTGTAATTTTTCCCCTGCACCATGTAATTGCTTCCCAATTTACTTTTGCACAAATGGGGCTGTTCCTCCCTTCTCCATATAAGTCTAAGGTTTAAATATTCTTTCTCTCTTGTGCACCCATGGTGACCACGTCCCACGGAGGAGGTTCAGGGAGCGTGTTAGTGCGTGTGTCTCAGTCCTGTTTAAGTTCACTGTTCTCAAAGCTGGGAAACCTGGAGAATACAGTCCGCTTCTGCTGTGACCTGTAACTCTTTTAAGCCATTTCTGCATCAAAGCACAGACTGTCCAGGAGAGGAGGATACGCTGCAGATTACCCCCAGTATCCGAGACACAATTCCTACTTGTACTGAGGACAGTTAGCCTTGTACTGAGGACAGTCAGCTACCCAGCGATGATCTGTGTTGCCCACACTACACCGTTTTGTTTAAAATATAACCAAGTCCCATCAGCCCCAGGGCTCTGTATTTGTTAGCAGTGTTTCAGCGGGATTTATTGGCATGTTTGGCTCTTTCTCTATCCTCATGCAATCTCTGATACCGGCATTTAACTAGCTAATATCATTGCCTTGACATAAGTTGGATGCTGCCCTGCAGTTAACAGGTTATAACACAGTGATTTTGCAGTGTGGATACAGCCCTCTCCTTCACCCTGGGGAATTACGTACGCCAGCTCCTGCAGCCGCTGCGTAACAGCCCATCTCAAAAGGTACTGATGCTTGCTCTGCCCTTCATGATCGTCTTCACGCTCCCTTGGTGGTGGTGCTGGTGTCACTGACCCAGCATGAGCTGGTTCCAGCTTTGCTTCTAGTCCCAGCAGGGCATAAGGAGCATAACAGAAGTGTAAGCATCTCAAAGAACAAGGAATCTGTTAACGGGGGGGGTTGTTCGTGGGAGAGAAAGCGTTAAAGATAGAGACACTGTACTGAGTTCCAGAAAATTTAAGATTAACAAGGCTACTTTCTGCTTTTATTTCTGCTTTTATTTTGGTGCATCATGTAGGAGAATCAGGTACCTTGATTCTCCTGTGGTTTTTATTCACTCGCTGAATTTACTAGAGGATGCAGAGTGCAGGTAACTGAAGGGCAGGCTATGTACACACGATAAATTGATGTGGTAGCACAGGTCTAGGTATAAATTCCCTCCTGTACTACAGGAGCTGGGTAATATTCAACACCAGAGGTAATGCTAGCTACATAACAACTGAGCTACAGAACACTGTAATATTACCAACATAGTCTTGATGACTATCACTGAATTCAGAAATCGCATTATCCTCTTCATTTGTATTTTATGACTGTGCTTATGTTTATGTTATTTCTTCTATGTGATGAGAACACTGGTTAGAAAAGAGAGGAGGAAGAAACAGGGGTTATCACTGGCCTAGGGACAAGTGTAGGACACCGCTTGTGATTGAATGAGGATAAAAGCAAAGGCAGACCAAGGCAAAGCATTTCAAATAGGTACAGGAGAATATTAATGCACTTGTACATGGAGAAATTCTGGTCACACGAACAAGAAATCATAGAAGTGGATTTCCCTTGACCTTCCTTAGGTTGTCTGTTGCCTGTTCCTCTGGCAACACCCAGAATACACTGTCCCGGCAGTAACAGTAAATCTTTAGCAATGGCAAAATGACCGTTTTCCTGGTAGGGGTTGTTTGCCCGTGAATGGATAATTATCGACCCAGCAGTTCATCTACACACAGCTGGTCGCTGCTGGGACAAACTGGCCAAAGCCAAAGGTGGTGGGAGGGAAGCAAAATCTTAATTAGGAAAGTTAGGAGAGCCCTTAAGCATAGAAGTCACTTTCAGCTGTGTAACTGTGTCCCAACAAAGCTAGCGGGATGAAAGCTGGGACAGCTACTGAAGAAAGACGTTAGACAGATGCCCCTGATGCTCACCACAGTTTGGGAGGAACCCAAAGTTCAAGAAGAGAGTAATTCCCGCAGAGGATTAACTTAAGTGTGGGCAGAGAGGGAAGATGGACAAAGTGTTTGGCGTTGCTGCGGGAGCAGCGAGAGCCTGTTTGGGGAGCTCTCAGCGGTGCTCACAAGTCATTTCTGGCTGGGGCTGCTCCATGCTGGGTGGGAGCTCAACTGATGGGTTGCACTTAATGCAGACCCAGAGGTGACAGTGCTTAAGGGACCTCGAGCAGGGTCCTGGCAGCTGACCCATGCAATGAATGGCCATGACAGCCTGTTATCCAGTGATTTTGCTTCAAGGCCTTAGCTAATATAAGAGCAATTTATCCGTGCTATATTCTGTCCTTGCAAATATAGGGTCATCTGCCCCTGTCATAAGCATGAGAGTGGAGACAAGGTTGCGCCGGGGGAGGTTTAGATTGGATATTAGGAAAAACTTCTTCACGGAGAGGGTTGTCAAGCACTGGACCAGGCTGCCCAGGGAAGTGGTGGAGTCCCCATCCCTGGAGGTATTTAAAAGACGGGCAGACGAGGCGCTTAGGGACATGGTTTAGTGGTGGACAGGTACGGTTGGACTCGATGATCTTAAAGGTCTTTTCCAACCAAATGATTCTACGATTCTATGATTCTAAGTCAAGGCCTTAAATCTAGATAGAAGCCAAAGTGTATCCCTGGTTGTCCCATGAGAGGCCCTGGCCTTTCAGTAGTAATTAATTTAGTTGTAGGCTGTTTCCTGTACTTGGCCCTGGGGATGCAAATTGCACCTGCTCATTGAATTTGTAGCTCTGCCTCCCCGCTAACCACCAGACAGGATCATCGCTTACCGTTAGTTATTAGTGTGCAGGATCTTTCTCCTCTCCAAAGGCACTTCATCAGCTAAACAGACCGCGGCTCTAATCAAAGCAGTTTGTGATGGGAGATGAAGGTTGGGTTGGAGCCACGGGCACCATGGAGGAAGGCTCGATGTGTTTGCTCCACATTTACAGTTAATTTTCTCACAGCACAATGCCACAGGCCTTTAAGTCCTGAATATAGTCAAGTCTTTGGGTTTGCATCCCACAAAAGGGGTGGTGTGGTGCTTTTGACCCATCTTGGGTTTATAACTTGAAAGATGACACAGGTGGCGCGTAGTGGGCCAGTGCAAAGGAATCTGTTATACTGGGAAAAAAGAATGGGTTTTCTAACACAGAGAGAAGGCACCCAGTTTGCTCTAGAATACAGAGAATTGCTGCATTTTTGCCAGTATCCTGACCGCAGAGCTAAGCAGCTCATTTCTGTCAACCAGAAGCCGTGAGAAAGCGGAGGGAGGAAGACAAAAAGAGACAACAAACCACTATTGTAGGTTTAAGAAAAAAAAAAAAAGAGGGAGAAAAGTGTCTTCTGTCCGTGGTGTCGTGCCATGTTAGCAGCATCATAGCTCTAACAGGATTCAGGAGGGTACAAGATAAAGATAGCAGGAGAAATGAATCCCAGTCGAGATGGGCTACGATCATTAAGGGAATTTTAACCCAGCCTGAAGCCATGCACTGCAAATGTCATAAAACATAACCTCTCTGTGACCTTGAAAAAGATTTTTCCCTGTTTGAAAATAAAATTCAGAAGGGGAGAAAGGAGAAAATTGATAGAATAAGCACTCCAGACTTTAAACACAGACATTATCGAACACAGCCTACATAAAGCTTTCTCAATCCCTCATGCACTTTCTCATGAAAACCCTCACCTATTGTTGCACCTTATTTGCATTTGGGAGAGCGGCTGACGGGCCATCGGGGCGCTAGGTTAAGCATCAAGGTTTGCAGTCCTTGGTATAGGCAGAATTAAACGAAGGCCCAGGATTAGGGGCTGTGCTATTACCTGACTGCTTGTAATGCAGATCCATAAGCTGCATTTCTTGCCAACACCTCAAAGCTAAAAATAGAAACGTTTCTTTCCCAGTTGGCACACAGGAGGAATCTGAGTCTGGGGAGTGGGGACATTATGAAGTTTCATGGGAAAATCTCTCATTTGCTTGGTTGTACATGACCAACTGGCATCCCTGACAGAAGCAATGAACAGCATCAGCTACTTTGGAGCATCATGAAGAACAGAGTTGGCCCAGAGCCTACAGATATTGCATGCAAGATCTGAGAGGACAAATTGAACCTCAGAGGTGCTCCTGCTGGGAGCATAACGTTCAGCAGGAAGCACGTACCCTCTGCGCCCCACGGGGAAAGAAACACTTTAGCTACCACCTCCATCCCTTCTGAGTCACCTGAGTGACACGAGGCGCCCAGACAGAGGAGCTGTGCCACACCGTTTTGATTGCAGTTAAAATCTGAGGCTGGGTCCCTGTCGTGTAACAGGTTGGGGAGCTTCACGGCGGCCATAGCTGGTGCAGCTGGGTGGGCCATAGCCATCTTGTGTTGGTTCTGGTGACCAGTCATTGAGACTGCTGTCTGTAGAGTGAGCAGGAGAAGATATTACCATCACTTACCCATGTCACTAGCTATGACCAGATTTTCGTTTAGGGTAAGTACCTGACAAGCCTGCCCAAAAAAGGTTGGCTGGGGAGAGCAAAGGGATTCATACCTATCATGATTACTAAAGGGAAGGGAAGGTGACAGGCATGCCACACTTAAGCCAACTTTTATACCTAATTCCATGACCAATCCATTCTGCCCAGTCAATTCACCCACTTCCAGCTCTTTAGCCTGGGACCCATCCGACTTGCCACCAATGTCATGTTTCCAGGTGAGGTGACGGATGGGCCATGATGTTCTTGAGACAAGAGTCTGCTCTCGGCAATGATAGCTACTGATATTTTGACTGCCTTCCCACCTCCTCCATCTCGCTGTCCACGGCCACATCAACATCTGGATTGCTTGATCCCCAGCAGAGAAGGATGCCTCAGGGCTCTGGGCACCTGTGGGAGTCTTTCACGTCTTTGGGACCTCTGCCACATAACAGCAAACTGGATGAATGTCAGCAGCCTGCCAGGAAGAACAGGAAGGCAGCTTCACCTCCTCTGAAGATAATGAGCTATAGAAAAACGACGACACCTTTTCAGCCCTGTTTCAAACACTGATCATGGCTGATGATCCAAGAGAGCGCGTACTGCTCTCCTCCTCTCTGATATCACAGTGACCACAAGCACAGGCGGTGGGAACCTGGGAACCTTCCAGGGGGTGTCACAACAGGTCTTTCTCAGCCTTGTTGAAGTAACTGTAACGGTGGAGGATATGACCCACTGCCTCAGAGACAGCTGGCAGGCTCTACTCTGAGCTTTGTTGGTAGGACCTTCTCATTGAAGTAACACTGGTTTGGATTGTTCTTGATGTAGTACACACAGTTACAGCTTCGTTATCTTGTCGTGTTCATTTGGGGCAAATAATTGATTGGGAATAAGTTTTATCCCTTTTGGGTTTTCAGTAGGATAGTTCTCCTCTTCCTGCATGTGTGTTGGTGAGAAGTCGCCTCTCCTCAATTACATTTGTAAGCAGCGCGATCATGGTGAAATGCCTATTTACAGCCAGACTTACTCTTTTTTAACAGGTCCATGCAGAGCAGCTTTTGCTTCTGGCAGGAACAGCCAAACACCCCCTCAGCAAATGCTAGAGCCAGTAGGCAGCCAACCTCTCCACTTCCTTCTGAAGGTTCAGCTATTCTGCAGCTTGAGGTCCATAAGTGAGGTCCTGACGCCCACTGAGGAGGTGAAAGGCAGAGTGTGTGCGGTAACGTATATCCTAGGAGGAGTTAAGTCTTGATGTGTTTGACGTTCTCTCCACGACGCGTCTCAGGGACGCGGTTGCAGTCTGTCCTTGATGTGTTAGACCAGAACGCCGTGGTAGCGTCAAAGCACTAATAAGATCAGCTTGAATCTTTTGAATGTTGTTTGCTCTTGGAGGGAAAGGGGGCGGTGAGGTAGAAGAGATGGAAGGGAAGAGTGCTAAAGCTCTTTACGCCAAAGGGAAAGGAGATCATGACCCTTTAACTATGGATACCCCACAAGCCAGGCAGAACGGGATGTTGGCATGGGAGGAGCAAGGATTATGTCAGTGTCATGTGTTTCCTTTCTCCACAGCTGCCACTGGATGGGAGTAACATGAATCACCAAACACCACAGCTATGTGGTATGGCCATGCAGGGAGAAGGAGAAGCATTGAACCCGATACTTGTCACCATCCCAAGCTTGGACCAGCCATCCCAAAGAGGGATGTCACTATGGGTATCTCTACCATAGGCATTGCCCAGGAGGTGCCACCTACTCAGTCATTGCCCATAAGAAGAGGACAGTGGTTCAGGAGTGACTGCATGAGGAGGAGAGCACCCACGACACTGAATACCTCATGGTCTCATGAAGAATCATTTCACAGTCTGTGTTTTAAGGAGAGAACATTAGACCCAATTTTGGATTTCAGACAGCCTTTGGATGTCATCTTTCCCTATTCCCTGAAACAGTTGTCATCTCTAGGTTAAGAAATACCTAAAAAAATACAAGGTCAAAAGCAAGACCTCCTCCACCAGCTTCAAGAAGACCCAGCTGCTGCACAACAGACTTTTCCCAAACACAGCTCCTCAGCATCATTTTTTCTGGCCCACGTGGCCTCCAAATCGCAGACACTGAAATACTCCTGAGTGCATCCCTCTGTTCCTCATTTCCATGGTTGTAGTAGGATCTCTTGCACTGTTATTGTACTTTGGGTGGACAATGTCGTAGCGCGTGTGCTCCAGGTGCAGTGTGCATAGGAGAAACTGGTCTCCCATGAGACATCTCCTGTGTTGCTTCTAGGTGGTGATATTGCACTGATGGCTGCAAGATTTGACCGATGGTTGCAGGTTTATCTGGTCCTTGTTCAGGTTCTTCAGTTCAGACTGTCCTCTTACTCTGTAGCACCATGTTCCTGTCTGGGTTGAACATGTAGCCTGCAGAATGAGCTAGCAAAGGTGGCTGAGACTCCTCTTTAGAGATGTTAGGGTGCAATCTGCTTTCATTTCTGCTCAGACACCTGTGGTATGTGCTAAAAGGGAGCAATTTCGTTTCCCCTGCTGCAATATAGAACGGGCTGGAAACAGAATGTTTATCTAGGTCTTTTGCAAATGATACTTGCTGTGAATGAACACTAATGATAACTGCAGAGGACTTCACTAAAAATTCTCTCTCCTGGGTGATGCTCGTGTTTCTCCCCACCACACATAAGCTGCTTTTTCACTGTGAGCAATGAATTGGTTCCCACAGTCTGTTGTCATTTGCAGCACCACCTGGAAACAGGGAGCATGGTGCCTCTTCAGATGCAGAAGTCTGCCCTTCATGAGTCTTTGGGAACGTCCTTCCAACTGCCAGACAGAACCAAAGGAGGACAGATGTGTCCTGACCAGGATGGGGAAAAACTGAGGATATTTGTCATTACCACCTAATATTTTAGGAAGCTGTGGAAATCAGGAGCACGGCTCTCTTGTCCTATCTGGAGGGATGCTGTTGCAGGGGACAGACATTTCCCAACCTTGCTATTTGTCAGTGCGGTATTAGAGGAGATGATGCAGGCTCTGAAGCTCATCACAATCCATCCCAGAAGATACAGATCTCAAGGGACTGTTTTCCTTCTAGAGCTACTTCATATGGATCCAACCAGCCAGGCCAACCTCCACATGGACCCAGGCCAAGGACTACGCTTGCTAGAAGGTGCTGCAGAGATTTCATGTTCCCAGAGAAAGGGAGGCATCATCCAAGCACTCT
Organism: Balaeniceps rex; assembly: GCA_013401315.1. NCBI lineage: Eukaryota > Metazoa > Chordata > Aves > Pelecaniformes > Balaenicipitidae > Balaeniceps > Balaeniceps rex. Next base: position 23,805 of record VYZW01016343.1, on the reverse strand, counting down.
GTGCCTGGTTCTGGAAGAGAAAGATACTGTTCTGCTTTACATCCCAGTTATTTTAGTAACTACACAGAACTCATATCAACAAAGATGTCCTGCCATGGCAGTGGTCTTTGCATTAGCTGGGCCAGATCTGGGAAGTGAGCCAGAGAGAGCCATAAACTCTTGCTACCAAGTCCTGGTTCCACCGTACTCACAGCTAGCGCAGTCAGGAGACGCGAACACCATAAATTGTTACGCTTGGTGGGATGCTGAGCTGTCACTCAGTCATTGAAACGCGCTACCCTGATCCCGGTTCCTTGGCAAACTTCCCAGGGAAGCAGGTCGGCTGGGTAACAAGGGCCCATTAAGTGGGTTTGCAAGCTGCCCTGCTAAACCAGATTTGTTTGGTACTTGAAGCATTGCAAAGCTTTGCGTGCGACGGGCAGGAGGCTTGGAGAGAGGCAGAGGGTCACATTAGCAGATGGAGGCAAGTGTTAACATCCTACGGCACCAACAAACGCAGGCCCATCTCCTCCTGGGGCAGCTTGCCAGAGGCAACATGGGACGGGCAGCCCTGGGAAGGCTCTGGGGAAGGGACACGCCACCGCTCCCAGACACGACCGTATTAACATTGCATAGCAAAAGCTGGCAGTCCTGGGATTCGGAGATTATCATGTGCCAATAAAGAAACCCGTATGAGCTATTTGGGCTCTGGAGCCGTCATCCCGCACAGCTTTCCTTGGCAAAGGTCCTCCAGTTCACAAGCAGAGCTGGCTCAGAGTTTTCCAGCTCAATTAGCTTTTGTCTGTTTTATTGGGATTTGGGGCTAAACTGCAGTGTGTTGTTGAGAAAAGGCATCTTTAGAAAATGTTGAAGAGTAGGAATATTCTATTTGTCATTAGTACAGCAAATGCTTGATGGTTTTGGTTTACAGCGAGGTTAAGTGAGCTTTTTCCCTTTTTTTTTTTTTTAACCTCCTTTTTATTTTAAGAAGGCCCCTACTCAGAATAAAGCATCTCAAAAGAAAATATTCCATCTCAAAGAACTGTCTCTCTCCTCCTCTTTTTCTTTTGTTGTTGTTGGTGGTGGTTTTTGTGGGGTTTGTTGGTCTTTTTTTTTTTTTTTTTTTTTTTTTTTTTTTCCTTTTTTGATTTGTGTTTGGTTTTACTTTGCAACTGGCAAAATGCTGGCATTTGTCAGAGCGGGGGTGGTAAGGTTTTATAAGCCAAAATGCAGCAGCTCTCTGCAAGCTCAGGCAGCGACTCAGCCCGGCCCTGGCTCTCCTGCTCCCCCCTTTGCCAGGGGCTGAAATTCCCTTTCAACCCCCACCTGCATTGAGTGGAGTAAAGAAGCAATTGGATGGCAGGCTGGTGATTCCAGAGGAAGAGAGGGGGAAAAATGACCTTCAAATATTAATGAATTGAAAAAATAATTTAAAAAATACTTTTGAAATGAGCTGAATACATCTCTCACAATTCTAGCATTTCTTGAGTGATTTTCAGTTAATAAAAAGTCCAACCGAAAGAAGTTTTGAAATGAAACATCACTACAAATGAAAAATAATCAAAGCTTGTTTTTTCTCAAAATGCCAGATTGACACAAACACTAAAAAGACTGAAATGTTTATGTTCTCGTTTTTTCCAATTAACAGCTTGAATTTACAACATGTATTAGTATCAAATTTTTTTTTTTAAAAACTGGAAAAAATTATTATATTTCCCTTTCTCCAAACTAACCGAGATTTACCTCCTACTTATTACAGTCTTATGCTCCTGCCAAAATTCAAACACAACACCAACTTAGTGTTCAAAAGTAATCAAAAGGAAGGAGCAACCGATATATGCTGTTTGCTCTGATGAAGCGAGACAGTTGCTTTGCACATGAAAGACAGCTTTATAAGTAAACTTGAAAATAACATTTTTTTTTTTCCTGAGACATGCCTCAAAATTGGTATTTCACCTAAGGACGTCTCTCCCAGAGGCTGCGCGGCACACATGGCACTCGCTACCACAACACTGCTGTGCTTGCACCCCTTCGATAGACCCCCTTCTCCACCCTCATTAGAAATCATAGGTGCTTTGGGGCTACAGAGATTGAGACATGTTCTGGAAAGCAGCACCCTGCAGTCCCCTCATCCTATCCCAAAACAAAAATGTTTGTGACGGGGAAGCTTGATCACAGCACTAAAGCGGTGGGATTGAGGGGTGGCACGGGGAAGCCCTTTCAGGCTGGTCCCAGCTGGAGAAGTCTGCGCTAGATACAACAGCGAGCATCACACACCTAGTTTAGACTTCTAACTTTTGGTTATCTAAAACTAAGCAAGAAACCCCACCCTTAGCTCCTCTGCTCCCGTCTGTTTGCTAGAGATAATGGCAATGCTCTATTTTCCAGAGATGTACAGATAAATATAGCCTTCCAGAGAGATCTGCAAAGAGGGAGGCAATAACGAGTTCTCCTTGTCCATGGGGGAATAACATGAGAAATAATGGGTTTAAGTTGTAGGAAGAAAGATTTAGGTTAGACGATTTAGCTTCCTAATGGAAAGGAAAATGAAACGCTGCGACAGGTTGCCTAGGAAGTGGAGTCTCCGTCGCTTATGGTTTTTAACAATATATTAGACAAACATCTGAAGTGGTTTTGGGGAGAGCTGAGCCTGCTGGGGGGCGAGATTGCCCAGGTGACCTCGTGAATCCCACAGGCTCCGCTTCCACTTTTTTATATGGATGACTGAGGGATTTGGTAACAGGCATCTGGGAAGCGCCTTCAACTAAGTCTGGCTTTGAAATAGCTGGGGGTGACGTTTCACCCCACTCTTCCTATGCCTTTTCCTACTCTTTCACCGAAAACCACTTAAAGGCTTAGAAATAGGCGGCAGTGCAGAGGAACTGCAGATGCTCCCTCATCCCTGCTCTGAAGGCATCCTGCCAAGAGAAGGGGAGCAATAGAGAGGAACCGAGCAAAACCAGAGTCAGCACATGTGGGACCTCAGCAAGAAGCATGCAAAACACACTCGCAGTCTGGGCACGGAGCAGAGTTTACAATTTGTGTTGCCATGCCTTACTGCTCCATGTTCACGCTTGCCTGGAGCCCACTTTTTCAAAGCTTTTGAAGTCCGAGTTCCTCCGATTTTGATATTGAATCCCTTCAGAAATAGCAGGTGTCTGAGAAACAACAGGGCCCAGAAGCGGGGATCAGCACAGGCACACAGAGCTCCCTGGCCTGACCTGGCGGCTCAGAGATGCCCTCAGAGAGACTAAAGCACGGCAGGGAAGGAGGGAAATGCTGAGGAGCAGTCGCTAGCTGGACCCTGCAGTGCTCGGGCAGAGGCTGGGCTTTGGACCCTGCACCCTGATGGGGGAAGAAGCAGAGAAGAGCCCCAGAGGCTGCTCACCTGGGGCTCGTTCGCCTCCCTGCCAAGCAGCAGTGCCTGCCCTGGCATTGGCAAGGAGCTGAGCAAAATGTCACTTTAGGCCAAGTTTCACCAGCACTGAATCCCAACAGGAGAGGGCAGAGAGGGGTTTTTTTTGCTGCACCTACAAATTTCTGGTAACTCTTTGGCTGCGCCGGTTCAGCCCAGGACACGGGCTGAAGCAAAGCTCAGATAAGCAGGTATATGTGTGTGCTTGCTATTAGCCTTTTCCCTAGCTTTGCGTGAGGAATGCATTAAAATCCAGAGCAGAAGGGTGTCCTGCTCCTGAAGAGCAAGCAGAGGAGGAGAGGAAGGGTTAACCCACTGCGCTGCAGAGGCTGCAGCTGTAGGTACCTGCGCAAAAACATCCAGCAACCTTTTACACACAATTTGAGCCAGAGCAAGCAACACACAGGCCACAGGATCCTGCACAAGCACCCAGCCACTCCACACACCCGTGGGTGTTACAACAGGCACATCTGTATGGTAACACACATCTCCGCGTGAGCAAGGCTTTCTGCAGAGCTCAGAGCTGGCTGTGCCAAATTTCAGCATCTGGCTGAAGGTGCTCATCAGCTACAGGCAGCTGGTTTCTTTATCAAATGACAGAGATGTTTCCACCTCTGGAGGTTAATAGGAGCTGCTCTGTCCTGCCAAGGGGTCTGTGCTGTCACCCAGATGGCATTTGTGACCAGGAGGTGCTGAGCTACTCTGGGTGTAGGCAAGATGTTCTGATGGCTGAGCAGTCCAGCTCTGAAGGAGTTAAGTGTTTGATACTGAAATCCTGGGCTGCTGCATTTTATTTCTGTTTCCCTCCAGTGGAAAGCTCGTCCCTGGAATCATTTATTGGACATTGACAGAACATTTCTTTTCTTCCTTAACATGAAAAGATTTGGGAGGTAAGGATTAATCTCGCGTACAAGTCACAAGTTTGGCACGAAAGCTACCTAGCTAACTTTGAGCTCAAAGTGCCTTTCTCAGCATTAGTCCTTGAGCTGGAAAGCAGCACGCAGGCAGGAGTGCCAGTTCTGAGCAAACACACAGGAGATCTCTCTGGGCCTGATCCCTCTTTCTCATTGCAGCAAAACCAGGCAGAGGCAGTGCTGGACTCCCCAGTTTGGTGCCTCTGGAAAGCTTGAAGGAGGAAGGACTGCTCAAGGAAATGAAAAACCTGGTATCTCCGAGTTATGGGGTTCTGGTCTTTGATGAATTTGCTCAGTCATCTTGGTATGAGGGGTCTGCCAGGTAAAGAAGTACTCAGAGAATATAGGCTTTAAAATACTTACCAAAAAACCAGCACAGCCAGGTGCCTCCAGGGATGCAGAAAAGAAAGCCTGCCTCTGGCCCCATCCTCCAGCTCACCTCTGCACCCCTGTGAGCCACCAACCCACAGCAGGACTAGAGCCATTTGCAGCCTTTAATGGGTTTAACCCGTTAGCACCTCCTCCCCATGGCAGCTGGGTGCTGACAGCCCCACTTTCCAGCTGGGGTAATCAGACCCAAGAGAGTTTGGCTGAACTGATGGGTCCTCACTCCCATCCCAGCTCCACTTAAGCTTCATTAATCATTGCAGGAGCAATGCAGCCACTCTTGGCTTGCAGGGAGGTGCTGAGCTACTGCAGCAAAGCCCAACTGCAGCTATCAGCGCTTTTAAAAGCAGAACAGTCTCACCCATAAATAGAGAGTTGTGTCTCCGTGGGGCCCAAGCATAGCAGGAAAGTTTTTAACTGAGAAGTTGCTGAACTGGTGAATGCACAGGCACTACCCTGAAGGCTTGTGAATTTATGGGGCTGTCTCGTCAGTGATCCCCAGGTTGACGTAGCATGAGGGTGTCTGAATGCGGGTGAAGGCGTTTTGCTTTGGAGGCAAATGGGAGTTGTCTTCTCCCAGAGACTGGGTTGAATCATTTCTTTCTGCATAGTCTGAGGTTTAAGGGACACAGGGGACACTCAAACGCCCTGCTTGCTGCCTACCCCACAGTGTGGGAGCCCACTCACGCTCCCAGGGTAAAATACCAGCTGTTTGCTTTGGCAGCCTTTCATGCTCTGTCATGGGGCGGTGGTTCATGCTAGAGATTTTGGCTAATGGCTGTCAGGACAAATAAGCATTGGACCTGCCAGAGCCAGGAAATAGGCAAAAACAAAGGAGAGAGTGCCATCCGTTTTGAGAAAGGGGAGGAGGAACAGGGGGTTTCTCGAGGAGGACGCTGACAGTCCCCCCTTGATGGCAGGAAGGGGGTGCAGCAAGGGAGGAGCCCTTGCACCTTGTCCCAGGGCTGGGGTAGGATGGGGAAGGCTTCGACCCAGGGAGTGACAACCCCGTGCGTGTGGCTCAGACGGCCCAGCTGTGCCTGTGTGCAAGGTGGGGATGCTGGAGGAACCTGCTCCAATCCTTCAGCTGATCCGTACCTCCTCCACCATCACACCGAGGGCTGCACCGCTTTGAGCCCTCATAAAACAACCACCGCTCTCCAGCTCTTGCAAGAGGGACCTGCAAGCCTGGCTTATCAAGCCAGAGCCTCGAACCTCCTCCTTCCCAGTGCCCCTGAGCAGAAGGATGCCACCTCTTTGTGCAGAGCATCTAGAGCCAGGACAGAGATCCTAAAGCCCCTGCTAACACAAGCTAGGGAAGACCTTCCTTCCAACCTCTCTTTCTGCTCTCCTCCAGGCTCAGCTTCGAGGAGCACTGCCCAGGGCAAGTCCCAGCTGAGGCTCCTCCGCAGAAAGGCAATTTGCCTGTTAGAGACACATTCTCCCAGACAAGCCTGTTGCCTCGAGGATTATTCACGACAGAGCTATGCAGAGACAGTAAGACCCTTTCATTCCCAAGGGAAGCAAAAGGAAAGACTTTAACTAGCAGCCAAGTCCAACAAAGCAAATACATCTAGGTTAATGAGCATCCCGCTGGCATGCACCTTATCTGAGCAGGTAGATATTTCCCCCGTAATTGAAAAGAAAAGCTATTCAGTAGGCAAAAGTTCTTTTAGTAATCCTAGGGACTTTATGCAATTAAACTGCTAATGAGACCTCTTAGTCTTTCCTACTTTTCTTTCAATATTTTCCCAGTGAGGCACAGCCATGCTCCCAGGGTACATTAGACTCGAACAGGGGCAAGTTTCATTCCTTTGAGGCAGCTGATGGAGTTTGGGCGGGGTCAGGGCTGACAGGGAGGGTGCTGGCAGGACCCTTTCCCTCCTGGGGCTCAGGGTTTGAGCTGCAGGCTCTGATTTCTCTGCTCTTTCTTATATCCATGAATCCAGCCATAGATCTTATATCTAAGCTCTTCCTTAGGGTGAACTTCAATTTTTGAGTGCTAGCTATCTCTATTTAAGATACTCATTGTAGGTACCTCTAACTATTCCTTCTGAGCTTCCTTCTCACCTAAACTGCCAGGCAGTGCCTACTTCTATTTATTGGCTACAACAGTGGTAGAGAGATGGATACTGAAGTAGGGACCTCTGCTGTCTAATCTCGTAAGTACTGTGAGCCACACAGTGCTCCTGCCTTTCCAGAATGGAAAAAAAAAACGAAACCAAACCCAAAACATTTCCTTTAACCTAAAAAACAGAGCCAGGATTTACAGCTCAGCAGAGGGCATGCACTTTCTATTCCTCCTGCAATGAGTCTCCTGCTTCTTCCAGAGGTCGGTCCTGGGCAATGGTTTTGGGGTTTGGTAGGTAGAAATGTTCTAGTGCAATTGCCTTATTCTGAAAAGAGCTGAGGCTCGTGTGGATGTGACTAGGCTTGCAAGTGTTTAAGCTCTTTAGGGAAATTGCATGTCATGCTTGGCTGGTTTACAGCTGTAAACATCATAAAGACAGAAGCGTTGTAGTACTGTACTCAGATTGTACCTGCTCATACTAATATTTAAGAGTAGATGGACTGCAGAAGAAATAAAAGCAGAATTCACTGTTTTCCTCTTCGTTCTCACCTCTAACTGGCAGTGAAATGCTTTGCTACCTACCATACCCACTGCTTTTAGTCCAATGCTAAGCACTGCAACAAAAGTGATGGAAACACAAAATAGCCTTTATGAGGCACTATTAGGAATGATTGCAGATCTAATTATAGATTCCCTGATATTTGCATTAAAATGTTTGGAAGCCCTGTTGAAGGGCAGAACACAGCTGTACTAAATATGGACCACAGCAGCCTCTTGCCCAACATCTTGCAGCCTAAGTAGAGAAGGCAAGAAAAAGATGAGGATTGATTAACTGCTACCAACCACGCGCTGCAGAAGGCGAATGGAGACGAGGGGAGTTCAGACAAGCTGCAATGCTGTACGGCGACTCCGGGATACAGCCAAGAGGAGAGCCCAGCTGGAAGGCTTAAGTGGATTGCTCTGTCTAATCACTTGATGCCATATTCTTTCCAGTGTCCCCAGCATGTCAAGAGAGGGAATTTATTCAGCTTAAAGACAATTGAAATCATGTTGTTGTTAGCTGTGGACATACATAATTTTTATAATTCCCTCTTTCCCTATTCAAAGCATTTACTATTCCTCTTCTCTAAAGATTGTGTAGAATCAGGAACTGTCTCAGGATGAGATAAAGGCAAGAAAGGTAAGGAGCAACGCTGTGCCAGTAGACACTTTTCCTCCTTTGCAGATCCTCTGGAAGACCTTGGAGCTTTGCCTGGTTGGAAGCATGACAAGATCCTGAAAATCTGACTGCAATATTTCTAGGTGTGGATCGCACTGTTCCAGGCATCTTACTCAACTTGTCGAAACTGTCTGCCCACTTTGCACGGTATCTGCATCCAACTGATTGCAGAGCCCGTGTAGAGGTAGTGTTTACATATGCAAATGAACATGCACATATGCTAATAACTTCCATTTAGGAAGTAGAGGACTGCTTGCATCCACCGGCTGTGGAGCTCCATGCTGCTGTCAATTAATGCCATTGCTTTGGTCACTAGAAAAACCTGTCCTGCAAGGGGAATCTTTGTTTGCTTTATCATGGCCATAACTTGCAGCCCACGAGGCAACCTTGCCATCTTGACTCAGGGAAATACTAAATACTAAGTCTGAGAAGCAGCTTAAACTGGAGTACGGTGAAACTTGGTAGAGCATCCCAAATAGCAAGGAGCAAGAATCCTGGACAGTTTAAAATGGACTAGTTCAGTTTGCCTTTACTGTTGAATTTTGACATGGGTGGAAAATTTGCAGTAAGAGGTGGCATCCCAGAAGGGAAAGCAAAATGGGACCTTTTCAGGAGCACCCACCCCTCCCCTCTCCTCCTTCGCTCTCTCTAAAAACACAAGCAGGCCTTTGCACAAGGTCCCAGAGCTCAAGGATGTGTGAAAATGGAGAATCACACCTGGTACTGAGCCAAGAAAGGTGACAGCAGAGGCAGAGAAGGACAGAAGAGGGATAGAGGAGCCAGTGGCAGCTGCTAAGGGAATCCCTCTGCTAAAAATCAGCAGATAATCAGCACATCTAATCATGCATGATGGGCTGCTATCTCCTTAGCACTTCAGAGCCAGCAAATCTCTGCACTCCTATCGATTTTCTGTCTGGATCCGTAGGGGATGGTGCTCACTGAAGATAAGGGCTTTCCCCCTTGGGCTGCACGCTGAACGAGGCAGGGCTCTCACGGCTGAAGGAGAAGCACCTCCTGCTCAGAGCTTGTTGCAGAAAGAGGAATCATGTCCAAAAGCCTCCTTGTCTGGGGAGTTTGTGTCTACCAAGCAATGCAGGAGAAAATACTGATCCTGGTCCTGAGCATGGTGTTGCAGGGACAGCTGGTCTTGGGGTATGGACTGGAGAGGCCTGGAGTTGGCTGGATTGGGATTGCAGGTGCCATCATTACATCTTTGATGTCATCATTCACTTAGACTAAATAAAAAGTTACTCTGATTCAAAAGAAAAAAAGGATATGTCTCCTGTTTATAGACCTTGAAAAAAATTGTGCGCTTCAATTTAAAAAAAATTCTCCCTCGTGCACTGCACACTGTCCTTATGATGTAAAAAAGCTTGGTTTTGATGACTTGACTTTTATCAATGGGAAAAAACTTGGTGTCAAACGAATTGCACTGTATTTTACTCCCCTTCAGCGAGTCCTTGTCACTGCTTGTGAGTTTGTTTTACACTTGGCAGGAGGAGACCGAGGCACCAGGAGTGCTGGCCATTATCCTTCCCCTCCCTTGGCTTTGCCCCATTGGGGCAGGAAGATGGTTGACAGGAGTCAGCAAATAAACTGCTGTCAAGCGGTCAGACAAAACCCCTGTGCTCACAGCTGGAGCCACCTCCACAGGAAGCGCTGTCGGTCCCAAAGATGCTCGCACCCAGAGCTGGTCGCACCCACATGCTTTGGGGTCCCTTTCCTCAGGTATCATTTCATGTAGCCCATGAACCAGCTTTTAAGAGGTTAATAGCCAAAAAAATTGGTTTTGTTGCCTTTATTCCTCACAATAAGAAGCCTTGAGTAACCTCACCAAGAGCTGAGAGCTATGACGGGAACGTTCAGTGCTGTATTAACAGGCTGAAGGAGGATTTTCCACCCTGAACATGCTGCCTGGGGGAGCTCTGAAGTAGAAAGATTTAGAAAAGCAGGCAGGAGAAGAGGGGTTGCCCGCAGACCATGGCAGCACACGCCTGCCATTCCAGAGGCAGCTGGGTTGCTCCCTTGGTGTGTCACAGGAATGTCTCACTGTGGGATGATTTCACTGGGAAATAAACCCCATGCCCGCGGTGTTTGGAGAGAGAAGAGGCAGTCCTCTCTCTCCCCTTCAGCAAAATGTGAGAGAGCAATCCAGAAAAATTGTGTGATTAGTAGAAATTGCCTTCTCTTTAATCTTCCATGAGGAAATACAGGAATGCCTTGGGGAGGTGCATATTAATGACATATTAAAGCAATATGTAATGGGCCATGCAACAGGTACTACGCTCCGGCCCCTCTCCCCGGGCTCCCCTGTGATTCAGCTCATCAGGATTTATTTACAACAGCGCCTTGTCCTATTATGCAAATAACCTTTTTCTCCCCCATTTGGGTATATACAATGTTCCTATGGTGCAAGGCGTTGGCAGGAAGGCTGCCCTACACTGAAAGAGTCGGGGTAAAACATTAGGTGAAAGTCCCATGCTATTAAAATGGAAAAAAACCTCAGTCATGCTGCTTTTCTCACAGCCCTAATATGCTTTCTATCACATGATTGAAAGCATAAATTGTGTTTAATCCTACCGCCAGAATTACTCGTATCTCTATGCTCTAAGCATGCCAAGAATAGCAAACTTGCAGTCATCCTTCTGAATTCAGATTTTTTGGATTAGTGACTTGTTTGTGGATTCTCTCCTGAAGTACTTGAGTGTATTTGCTAAATAATCTGGACAAACTTTAGCTTTGGCAGTGAGTTATCAGCTTGACAGCTGTCTTTGCCAGGGAAAAGGGCTGGAAATGTACACTTCAGATTACATGGTTGCCAGCTCTAGTGATTTTATTATGAATCTTGCAAAACTTAATGTTTTCCTTAAAGCTTCAGCTCTTCTGATGAAATGTGAACTTGCGCACCGATATCATTACAAAGCATAGCTCTGGGCTCTGAGTTGCAGAGGAAAGGTTGTGAGTGTGACTGAAAAGGCTGAAAAGCCAGCCAGTAAATGAAAGGTACTCATGTTCTTTCATTTAAATCTCCTTACTTTAAACAAAAATCTCATTATTTTGTAGATAACTAGCAATCTCGGTTAGAGCTGAGCTTCTGGAGGGGCAGAGGGCTCAGAACCTACCCAGGTAAATGCAGACATACATACGTACACACACACATGCAAACGCGTGAGCATACAGAGCTATTAGCAGGAGGGAGGGGTAGGGCCAGCATGCTGCTTGCCCACAAAACCCTTATAGCATGCCAAATCTTCTGCTGGTCCTCAAGCCCTCGCTTGAGAGCTGCTCACCCCTCCACTCCCTGCAGGCAGCTCGCTGAGTCTCTGCAGCGCTGAGATCAGTTCTCCCAGCAAAATCCTCATTGCAATGTTTCTGGCTCCAGATGTCCTAACCTTTAAACGATGCAAAACCCGATGTTCATCCCTAGAGATCTGGTTGTCCCGGGGTTCTCTTTTCACTCTGTCCCAGAAATTTGGAGAGCCAGACAGAGCGAATATTTGGCAAAATATAATGCAAACACCTGCAAAACCCACTACCCCCAACCTCTGCCAGGCACTGCAGCCCTGTCTAAATCATCTGTGGTGCTATTTAGAGAAACTGTGAGGGCTGCATGAGAAGATGGGAGGATAAGTAACAATTTGTGCTTTAATGCAAGCTGGTAATCACAGGATGTCTTCTCAATGTGTTTTGTATGTCAGCAAAGCAAGGGTCTCCTGCCCTGCGCTTCCCTAAGCTGCTTCCCCGGCCCCTCTGAGAGGGCTTTAGCAAGCAGTGAAAAAGTATAAGCACTGTGTTTTTGATGTGTCACATCCATCACTGGTTCAATCAGGAGAGATTGTGTAGATGCTGACAAGATGTTTTGTCTGTGAAACTGTTTAGACTGATTTAAAGCGCCAGGACTTGTGCTTCCAGGATGCACGACTGCCTGGAAACGGTTGTTATGGCAAACACGGGCAGGCAGCAGTGCCTGTCAGAAGTAATGAGCGTCGGGAAGCCAGCGGGCTTGGGGGGCGGTTTCCTTCCCAGTGCCAAATTCAGCGGGGTCAGAGGCTGCGCGTGGCCTGGGAGAGGCAGGGATGCTGCCTGTCCTGTCTGCGTCCAGTGCCGGTGCACCAGGCGTGGACACATCAGGTATTTTCTGGCAGGCTTTCGTGCAAAGAGGTGCAAAGATGCACTTGGGCCAGACCCCAAAGTCCTTCAGACTTTGCCCAGTGACTGGACCGTACGGTGAATGAAGCCGAGCTGCCACGTGGGTGTGGGACTGGCCAGGATGAGGGATCTTCAGCCCATGGCCTCACCAAGCGCTGTAGAACTATGGAGGTAGCTCCTGGTTTTTGCCTTCTGGGATCTGGGGGTTTTTCATGGTCTAGGTTTCCAGTGCTTGTGTCCTGTGATGTCTTTTTGAATTTAGCTGCTACTTTAACCTGTAGCAAAGCAACTGCCAAAATGGAGCAATGGAGAGCCCTTGATCTGTTGGCTCAATGAGCAAACAGCCCATCCGAAGGGGAGAACTGGTCAGGAGGATGTTAGCTGCTTGAGTCTCTTCCTCTGGAGGAAGGAGCAGATATTTTTAAAAGCAGCTGGGTTTCCATAGAAACCCCAGGAAAGCGTCCTGTAATCATATGGGGGAAGGGTGTTTTTTTTATTCAGTCCAAACAGCTGCCAAGAAGTTAAATGCTGAAGGTGATGAAAAACCCCTGTCCCACATTAGGCTGGGAGGGGAAGTTGCTTTTCTTTTATTAACACTTTTACAGCTGCATTCAAGTTGCTGCATTTTTCTTTGAAAGTTTTAGATGCTTTCCATTGCCCAGTTCCCTTCCTAAAAGCAAATAATCCCCAAATGCTCTGCCGTGCCTGGCGAAACGGAGCCCATCTGCACATGAGACTTCAGCATGCAGCCCAGGTTGGGTTAGATGGTGCTTCATCTCCAGATCATCTGCAAATTTTGGCATCAGTTTAATCCATTGTAACTGCAGCAAGTGCGCTGAGCTGCAAGCTCACCTGGCCAAGAGGATGGGAAAGCCAGGACTGGGAGGGAGAGAGCAGACCGCAAGGGAGCATAGACAGTGGAGGGGGTAGGTAGACCTGAAGGCTTTTCCTCCATGCAACATATTCCAGGTGATGTTGTGCCTTGCATGGTGTCCATGTGCTATTTTGTGGGCAGATGCCAGCTCAGTCCATGTAGTGAACTGATGCCAGCCTCCTCTGATCATCCTCTGACTGGGTGGTGGGTTAGGACCAAGAAACATCCTATAGCTGCTGGGTTTAGATGGAAGTTTCCAGGATCATTAGTTCCTGAAGATCTGCCCCATCCTCAAGGAGAACCACTCCTCACTTGCCCCTGAGCACACAAGGATGTCTGTGCAGGTTCGGATCTTGGCACTATCTACTAGATCAGTCGTCAATGACAACTGCTAGTCCTCCCCTCTGTGCTTTGACCCCTTCATTTCCATACATGTCTTCCTTTTTCCAGATGTTGTCACCTGTAGTTATCTGGATCTTTCCTATTTTTGTTAGGTCACCAGCACAGGCAGGACTCATACACTTGCAAGCCATGAGTTTTTTGGGGTAGAGCACAAGGAGTAGGTGGTCTCTCATCCCCTCAGTACCCCAGCTCAGACAGATATGCTGGAGCTGTCACTGGACTATTGCTCAGTTCCATCCAGGAGCCTCTGAGCCTATCTAATCCCCTCCTGAGACAACTTTGGACCCTTCAAATCCTGTGTCAGAGGGCTGCAGCTTCATTATGTACTGGATGAAAGGGTTGCTGCTGTCTTAGAAAGGTCTCTGGGGCCATTCCCTGACTCCTCTGATGTTGCATTTGGGAAGCAGGTGCCCTGGTCATATCTAGTTTACGAGTTTTATCATGTTCCACTCCCCTTACTTCTGAGGGGTTTTTTCTGAAGCTCGCCTCCACGCTTTCCTGTGCTGACAGCCAGCCTTGGCCCTCAATGAGCATGACCACAACCTTTCCAGGGCTCAACGTCCCTTTGTGAGAGAGCACGCTCACCTTTAATCTCCAACTCTAAGCATTTTAAACTGTGATTACCAGAAGAATTTGATGCATAGCACATCCGGGAACGGGAATCAAAGCATTTGCTCAGCCAGGCTGTGAGCCAGTAATTACAGAGAGGGAAGCTCAGTGTTTTCCACCAATCCCAGCTGCATGGAGGGGAGCTGACCTCCAAAACCACCTGGAGAGCTCCATCACTAGAGAGGGAGGGAGATGAGGATGGTGCACAGAGGGGATGGGTCTTAAGCTTTGGCTGCCAAGCGAGGTAGATCCAGATGGTATTTCCAGACAATTGCTTTTAGATCTTTGCCCACTGGTGCTATACCCTCCAGGCACAACTTGTTCAAGCTGGCTTTGGCAACTGGGATTGGAAGAAGTTTCAGCAATCCTGTGATTCCAAGGTTAAAAATCACAACACTCAACCTAAGCATGAGAGTCATGATAATGCTCTGGAAGTACACCGTTTCAGGGTTTTTTTCTGACTTTTATGACATAAACAAGAATAAAAGATGATTCCAGTTTTGGTAAACTTGAGGCTATGAACTACAGTTGACTGTAGTCCTTTCCCCCTGCTACCCAAACTGAGAAGCTTCCTAAGAAAACCTTGATTACATAAAAATATTTTTTTCCTGATGGCAAAAGTTTTGCTCTTAGTTGGAGTGGTAGAAATATTTGGGTCTCCATGGCCAGAGCAATAATCTGAGGATCGCCAGGAGCCATTACCTCTTGGTGTTTCTCCTGTGTTTAGGAGATGAGGTTACCATGGACTATGCTTGTGCTTTTATAAGTCTTTGCACCTTAATTATCTCCATGGAGCTCAAAAATAACAAACCACTATCCTGGGTGCCTCGAAACCTTTCATATCCATTAGCTAACCAACACTTTTAAGACCCCATAGAGTTGCTAAATGTGAATATAGCTCCTTCACGGGTCTGCAAATGTGTGCTGCAGCCTTAGGAAACAGGAGCTTCTGCTCTGCCTTGGTCAGACTATAAGAACAAGGGGACTTTCTGAAAATTAAAGACACAAAGTTAAAAAAAACCCAGATGTGCATACTACTGTGTTTTCAGCCTTCTGAAGAAGAGATATGTGCCAGGATAAGAGATGAGGGATTGGACTAGGAGCATTTGTCAAGGTTAGATAATCCCCAGCTTCCTAGAAAAGCTTCAGCTTCAGCTCGGAGATAGCAAATAACTCGCCTGTAGACAAACATAGCTGGTGACAGTATGGAAGAATCATATCTTGTCTAGAATCAGATGATCTCATGCTCCTGCTGTTTGTGGGCCATAGCTAACAGTGCTGCTTTCCAATCGGGCCAGACCACCCTTCGAAGCTCAAGCAGAAAATGTCATCAGCCCTAAAACCAGCAACACCATTATCACTTTAAATTTATTATGAGGTCAATCCATTTTTGCTGTCACTCTTTAGCATCATGAAGGCCATAGCAGGGCAGGGGTGGATAATGAACTGCGCTGTTCATATTTCCCATTCAGAGCAGACAAGAAAACATGAAAATCAACATTCTTCATGAAATTAAATTTCTCTTCATCCACAATGAAACTTTTTGCTTAAATCACTGTGAAGCTTTCACTTTCAGCTTGAAAAGAGGAGGAAGATGGAAGGACATATGTAGACACCGTTAGCACCTTGATCTGGGTTTGAAATATATATTTCATTTCCAAGATGCTTCACAGAAAAGCCCTTTTAAGTCTGAAATGAAACATTTTGATTTAAAAGGAATATTGCAAATATTCCATTTCAGCAGTTTCTGCATCCCCACTTCATTTTCACTGTAACTGCTTCATGCATGAAAGTAATTTTGAGTTCTACACTTGACCACTTTCTGACCAAGTATTTCATTGAACTCCCAGACAGGTCCCATAATTGTAAAACGGCTTTACAAAGAAGGTACATTTGCATTACAGCACATTGCACAGATTTAACGCTGGCAATGTGAATAAAATCCTTTAAACACTTGTTAACTTTGGGAGAAGAAATGAGTTAAGCTCATTTGTCTCTTTCCCTAGATGAATTTTTCATTTTCTCTTTCAAGCCCATTGACGTTTGTGAAATGATTTTCTGGCATATGTTCAGTCAATAAAAACTGCCACTGGATTTCAAGTCACCACAAAGTAATGCCTGGCATTAGACATGCAGAGGGGTGTGTGTGTGCTTTGGGTTATGACAAAAATCCTTGATTTTTATCTCATTTGGATGCACTTTGGGTATTGGCTTTTTGTGTCTGTCATCTTCAGAGCTGTCAGAGTGATTGGGAACTGTGGCTGATGAATTCCACTTGTCTCCACCTCTGGAAAACGCAACAGAGAGCACTTTAGAGATGTAGTGAAATCATCATTGTCCTGATAAAAAAAAAATAATCACCTCAGTTTAAACTCACAGCCACTAATTTACACAAAACTTACATTTCATACAGTTTGAAATCACAGCCTGAGGCACCATGTCCTGGAAAATATTTGGGTTGACTGGATTCATAACACTTTTTAAGATTTCAAAGTTTAGTTGCCACTTTGTAAAAAGGGAAAAAAAAAAACCCTGCCCTGACATCTCAAGCATCCTTTCGAACGTGGAAGGCATTTTCTTGTTTGTGCATCTCTGTCAGATACCATGCAGCCTGAGATGATAACTCTTTTTTTTCAGCAAACCTTGGACTTTTCCCGTGAATTGAGTGAAGCTGTTATTTGACAGAGAAATAAGGCTTTATATTGGCTCATCCTGTCAAACAGTGGGATGAATTAAAATGAAACATGTTCCTTTAAACAGCCCAGTGCTGAGAAAAAGTAGAATTTGCCTCTGTGGACTTTGAACAGGGAAGCAGGGGGGGCAAGGGGGAAAAACTCCTAATGGCCAGCCAAACACTGTAAGAATTCATCAGTATGGATCATTTTTATTGGCCTGACCCACAGTGCCATGGAAGTCATTGAGAGTCTCATCACTGATTTCCGAGTATGTCAGGTTGGGTAGAAGAGGCATAAATTGACTTTGCAAAGTCAATGGGGATATATCGACTTGTACTGCTAAATACCTGGCCCTATCTTTACTGCTTCAGGATCGTGAGGCTGTGAAGTGAGCAGTCTTTAATTAGGAAGTAAGGCAGTTTGGAACTCTGTACTTCTATCTCCCTCCTAATTAATCCCAGGATTAATTTTAAAGCTTATTTCCCTCTTTCTGAAAGTTTTTATTCCAGAGATGCCCTACGCTGCGGCCAAGGAGACCTGTACAGCACGCTGACCGCAAAAGGCTGTTTGGAGAAAGACAGCAGGCAGCAAAGAGCTGAAATTTTTATTTTTAAAAATTGCTAAATAACTAAATAAATTTTACTTCAAATCACCAGCCTGTAGAGTGATGTTTCAGTGTGTATGTGGAGAGTGTTCAGGTGTTTGGGGACATATCTGTAATTAGAGTAAGTAAAGCTTGCCATCTGGAGAGAAAATCTGCTGCCTTCTCGATATGGCTGGGGTCGCAGTCAGTTCCACATATGCTATCAACAGAGAATTTTCTTCCTCAGATACCACCTGCTTGGTAATCTGTGTTTATCAATGAATAACGGCTTAATTTGAGTCCTGGGTATCAATCAGATACGGCGTAGGTGAGGGGCTTGCTTTTCATGCTGGGGAAAAATCATGGTCATTGAAAATAGTCCCCAGCGATGAGGTCCAGGCAATATCCTACGGCAATCCTTCCCTTGCTGGCTCTCACTCTTTTGTCGTCTTGTGATAATTGGTGATTTTCTAAGTGCTTTTGTGAATCAGTGAGAAATGCTTCTTTTTGTTCCAACAGTGAGTTTTCCACTGACTTGGTTGCTAGGGGAAGCTTGAAACTGAGACCCAAGAATGACCTGAAAGTTCAAGCACCAGAAAACAAGTAAAAGAAGCCAATACTTATTCAACAGTCTTGTGTTCTGGGGACACGACTGTTGCTTGCTGTAGGGCCATGCCCTGACTGTCTCTTTACCCTATGGCTCAGAGCCTTGGGAACAAGAAAGAGATCTGCTGACCGTTCTTGGTGCAGCAGGGCAGGGGCTGAGCTGCTGATTGCTCAGTGCAAGGGGATCATTGGGTTTGCTACGTGACTTGCACCAGGAGTTTGCATATACATTGCTCTCCCCTCTCTAAAAGAAAAAAAAAGGAGTACATTAGCTGAAGATGTTATTTTGGTCAGCAAGAGCTTTCACTGGGGGAAAAAGAAACCTTTTTTAATGCTATAGTAAGGAGCTTTCACACTCTGGTCTTGCAAGTCTAATAGAAGCCATAATGTGATCTCCGTCTCCTTGCCAAGCTTCAGGATTTGGCGTCATCCCCTGTCATCAATATGCAACTAATGAC